>LOJH01013486.1:5938-22136 GCA_001685095.1 Ellobius talpinus
TGTCACCCACTCTCTTTTAGGGTGAGATACCTGTGCAGGTATATTTGTCAGCTTCCTGTCAGTAGAAAGATACTTAAGACAATACAGGAAAAGAGGGAAGGTACTTAACACTGCTTGTTTTAGGCATTTCAGTCTATGGGACTGTGGAGATACAACATATTATGAAAAGTAGCATGGAGAAGATCACACCCTTGGAGAGTGGGGGTGGGGGGATCCAGGGATAGGGAGAGAGTGGCTATGAAGGAATCAGAGACTCTCCCTCAGTCTCGGATTAGTGGAAGGAGGAGCAGGAACCCCACACCGTGGATACTGACTGGCAGAAGGGCTGTTATGCTTGGCCAAGGTGACAGAAGCAAATATGAACTCTGACTTCCTTCCCACATGCCATAAGCTGCTGTTGGTAGCCTTAAATGGAACACATGAAAAATCCCTTCACATTCCAAGCTTCCTGGTTATATGATACTGAGATTTTTCTTTTAATTTTATGTCCTGTAATTTCATTTTCAGGCTCATAAACTAGCTAGCACAAAACCAAAGCCATTTCAGATATGATGAGATCTTTCAAAACTTAAAAATGATTATGTTTTTCCTCAGTATCATTTTACAGTAGCAATCCCATTTCACATTTAAGACTATTTTAGGGTGGCTTTTTTCGGTGGTTTCTTCAGCTAGTGCGTTAGGTTTTTGTCATTATGACAAACACCTGACATAAATAACTTAAGGAAGGAAGGATTTATTTACAGCTCCAGAAGTTTCTATCCACTGGGCTTGGCTCCGTTGATTCTGGGCTCACAGTAACATACCACCTCATGGTGGTGGGAAAATATGGCAGAGAGCAGACACATGGTGCAGGGACTGGGATGAGAATCAGCTATAACTTTCAAAGGCCCTGCCCCCAGTGACCTACATCCTTCAGCCAAAGTTCCTCAACCTCAAAGAGCACTGCCGTCCTGAGACCAAACATTCAGCACTCGAATTTGTGGGAGACATTTTCTACCCTACCCATAAGATCCAGTGTCTTAGTGCACCCAGCCTGAAGTTCATACTTTCCCTGTCAGCATCCACTGACAAAGCTAAACTGGACCTGGCAGGTCTGTTTTGCATTTGTAAGTGTCACATTTGGTGACATGAATTCAAGTCATTAACAGTGCCCTGAATGTTGCCTTATTAGACAGCACCTGCTTCACTTGAATTCCTCTACTGGGTAGAATCACACTCCAAAGAAAGTAGAAAAAGAGAGGAGAGAGGGAGGCTTGAGTCTTGTGGTAAAGGGTTTGTGTTCTTCACAGGGATATCGGCCAAACTAAATGCCATCTCTTGTCAATCTCTGTTGCCTTCAGCTCAAACCCCCAACTTCACCTCTTATCATTCAAGTCTCCCATTTTACCTCAGGCCCTCCATTTTATCCCAATCTATTCATCCAGACATGAGTCTCATGGAGAACCAGGCTATGGACTGAAGAGCAGAGGAAGACAAGTTTGTAATGTTATTGCCATTAGCTGTTGAGTTCACAATATTTAAGGCTTATGTTCTGTGGGGTTCTTCCAGCCTGATCCATTGAACCCTGGGCAGTCAGCATGGATGCTATTCTGTGAGATTCTTCTAGGGCATCAAATAGTCTGGTTCTACACTGTTCACTAAGTGTGTGAAAAAAATCTGTGTGATGCTAAAAGCAAGAAAAAGAATAAAGAATTTGACCTAGACTGCTCAACCCCCAGATAGAAACCAAGGCTGAGTCATGTATCTTGGTTTTTTTTTTCCGCAGGCCTGGAGCAGGACCTTATCTCTGGGGTTTCTACAACTAAAGGAAACCCTGACCTTTATGGACGACAGAAGCCACAGCCTGCTCCTGGGCACACAGAACCACAGAGACTCTCCACTCTTGACGTATGAGCTGCTGACAGTCCTGCCAATGTCTGAATTAAAGTTTATGTACTGACTCACAGGGTGAAGAGAGAATTTTAGAGTCAGGATGTGAAAGTTCTTTTTTCTTTCCACTTTGGAGGTAATTACAGTCAAGCCCTTTTCCCAGGCTGCAAGGCCAGTGGTGCTGACCACCTTGAGCTGGGTTATTTATCAAGGCATCCCGCGAACATCGTCTGAGAACTCACTCAGTTTTCATGACATATGATGCTAAATAAATCTACAAACAGGACATGAATCATGCCTGGGTTTCAGACTTAGTCCTGATAGCTCCATCTCCCCATCTCCTCCTTGCCCTCATTCTGGATCCTGGCATCTGTCACCTCCTGGTATTTCCCTGACTGTTGACATCGTGTCCCTTTGGCCACCAGTCCTGTTCTTATCCTGCTCTGGTACTGGGTTAGCCTCATTCCCTGTCCACAGGGAGGCTGAAGAATAGGGATATAGAAGTCTACCCTAGCCATGCTACTGAAATAGGTCTCAGGCAACCTGGGCAGGAACATGCTCCTAGCCTCTTCCTTTCCTGGTGGGAATGGGTCCCCAGGTGATGACTACTGGGTAAGAGTATGCAACCCTCTCCTTGATTGAACTATCTTTTTCCAATCAAACTAATGGTGTCTTGTTCCATCTTACTTCCTCTTGGTAGCTTTCCAGGTCTCCCAAAGCAAATCAGTTTCTCTATTTTTTTCCCCTTTGTGTCCATTCTCATGACATTGTAATCGTAGTTAATCACTTGCCAATGTCCATCTCTGCTATGGGGTCTGTGTGTCAGATCCACATCCCTCATGTCTGTTTTCCCTGAAGACCTGGGCAGCCAGTTGAGTGCCTGGAACTCTATGGGTATTAAGCAGTGAATGGTCTAGGACAGCAGATGTGTGTGGTCTTCTGCTGGGGGGTGGATCAGAGAGTGGTCAGTACTCACCATGGTGTATCTTTCCGAATAACAGATGGCCGTGTCACCAGGGTCAGGTACTCTGTGAAACTGGGATGTGGGGTAGAGAGAGAGAGACTGAGAAAGGAAAGGGGATCCAGGCAAGGAGGAAGGGAAAAGGAGCTCTCCATGAGTGAGACGGGGAAAGGAAATAACACTAAGCTTGACATCATGAGACCTGATTTTGAGTAGTGGTAGCCACAGAGTATTTGCCACATTCAACCATCAAGCAACTCTGACTCCTCTGGAAGCCAGGGTTGTCTTTTTCAGCTTTGCACACCCCATGGCACATCCCGGTCACTGTACCCGCCTCTGATGAACACTGGAGAGGAGGCATTCCACATGGTCTTGAGGGGGGATGGGAAAGGGGGTGAACAGTGCGGATGCTTTGGGTTTATCTTGGGAGGAATCTTTGAAGCATCTGTCCTTTCCCTCTGTAGAAATCCTTCGGCAGGCTTCTAGACCTTGTAAACTTTGGTGTGTGAGTGGGGGCAGGGGAGAGGTGCTCTTTTGAATCCTGATCTGGTTCATGCCACAAGGCAAGTGCAGCATCATGGTATAAACCAACACTTCTGACCATGTTTCTGATTAAGAATTTAATCTCTTCTACCTGGGTTCAAAGGAGAGCCAGTCCAGGGTGTGTCCTCACCCCTGCTATGATTCTCTCCTGTGAACCTTTCTCTAGAGGAGACTCCTGCAGCATTGTATGTTCCTTCCCCTCTCCCAGTCTCTTGTCTCTGCACCCATCTTCTGGCAGTCTGCAGGAAGGGATGCTGATTTCTGTAGTCCTTGTTGGCACTATGCCTTCAAAGAATGAAGAAGAGAAACCCAGCCCCAGACACATGTGTTTTGAGGGATGGATCGTAGCACTGAAGACTGTTTCTGAGGCAAATTTTGGGACCCATGGAAATGGACAAGCAGGAAGACTGTATTCAAGAGAGAAGGGAGTGTGTGTGTGTGTGTGTGTGTGTGTACATGCACAAAAATATGCATGAGTATATACATGTGCCTGAGCATGTGTGTATTTCATACATAACTATACCTGGACCTGCTCCTCAAGACCTACCTCGAAGTTCGTATTCAAGTGTAAGTAATTAAGATGGGACATGATGCCCCAAATTCTTTGTCCTGGAAAGACATCCCGAGAGGCAACCAGGAAAGTGAAAGATGTCTGCCACAAAGCTCTGGGGGGTCATGGGTGCTCAGATTCTCTGTGGAACTGTGGGAGGAGCAGAGGCCCCACTTGAAAGAAATATCACCCATGCCTTCCTGTCTGTCATTGCTTCTGACTGGCCTTATGATCAAGAAGGAAGCTGCCAACAAGAGGCTCCACCTGCCTGTAGTCTTCCACCTGTAGCCACTAGAAGTCAGGGCCTGTGAGAAACTGTATTTGCTACCAGGTCCTTGTGAATATCTTGTGTGCACAGTGACTCAGGTGTTTCCTAGGTATATGGGAAAGGTAATGGCGAAGACAAAGCATCCTCCATTGGTGGATCAAACAGAGAGTGAGCGTAGAACAGCATGGCCAGGTACTCCCCGGCACCAACCCTCCATTCTTCTTTGCATTATCTTCATCTAATCACCTTTTGTTTTTTTGACTCATGCACTCATCAGCTCTGTCATTCTAGCTTTAGAGCTAAAAGAAAACAACTCCTTGTTTAACACTGAGTGCAGGAAGTGACTTATTCTGTTGAACAAGATCAAATTACTTGTTTCTCATCATTTTGAAACCAAGACCTCAGAAAGAAGTTTCTGCAAAGAAACATTAACATGACCATAGGGAAAGCTACAGGAAAACCTGCCTAGGCACACAGGTTGCCCCAGGAGCTTAGCTGGGTGGCAGTCCCTGAAGGCCCTAAGGCCATGTGATCCTAGAGCAGCTGTGATGGCCCCTACGACTACACCAAGCAGTCACAAACACTCTTCAGCTCACACAGAAACTGATCTATAGCTTCCATGTTAGTCGTCATTCTGAGTCTTATGTGATAAAGGATGGGCGGCTTTCATGGGTCCCTGCAACAACCTCCTAGAAAAAAAAAGTCTAAGTCTGATTTTTCTTAGCATGTGAGGATTTGACAGCTTTCCATCTCAGATTAATATACGGTAAAACCAATGTGTGCAAGCACTGTGTGTGTGTGTGCACGCGCGTGTGTAAAACACATGTGGCAGCACAACCATGATGAAGTGTAACAACTTTTTAACAGACTTCACCCAAGTAAACATTTATCTATTTTTCATTGATTTTTATCTATCTTAGGAAAAATTTAATTAATCTTAACACTTAGGATCCTAATGAAGTTCGTATTTAAGTAGAAATAGATTTGCAACAATGATTTGTGAGCTGTAGACAAAAGTTATGGGAGTGGGTCGTTTCCAGAGGATCTGACATTCTCCTCTGACCTTCCCTGACACCGGGCAAGCATGAAGTGAGCAGGCATACATATGGGCAAAATATTCATACACATAAAATAAAAATTTAAAAAACATTTAAATTTATTTATTTATTTTTTTTAAGTTATGGAGGTTAGAAAGAAACGAAGAACTCTGGGAACTGCCGAGTTCTCCGCCTTGTTCAGCAGCCTTCAGCCCATGCTGGGGGTGGTCTGGGTGGGGAGTGGGGTGGGCAAGAAGCATCACTTTCTAGGGCGATGGCAACTTAGTAGCTCAGAGTCAAATTGCATAGAGACCTCTGGGCACTCTGGGCACCTGGGCTGGGTTCTGGAGGAAGGCAGTGAAAGTCGAGGACACAATGTGCCGCAGCATTGGGCACAGATGTTGACAATGGTTGCTTCATCAGAGCCTCTCATGCAAAACCTGGTTTTTATGTAATTTGTAAAGCATGACACTAACAAAAAGTGTCATTCATCTTCCAGTTATGGTTGGCTGTAAAATAGAATGAAGACTTCTTTTCCTTTGAAAAGTCAAATGTTTATTTTTCAATTCTTTAGTGTCTTTTCTCTTGGGCTTTTAAATTCAAATGCCCACCTACACTTCACCTCAGCTTTACAATTAAAATTCTAATTTAAAATAGGTAGAAAATTTGAAGTTTCATTTTGTACTGACTTGGATCAAACTGGTCCACCTCAGAAACATTTAAGAATTGAGCAACTTTTCCTTGGCCTGTGACATTTAGAACAGTCTACCTGACCAAAATTTGTTTATGTTTGTGAGCCTTGTTAATTTTAAGACTTCTCTACAGAGTGAACCAGGAACATTTGGCACAAGATATAATGGGCTATGTACTATTTGTATAGTTTGGTTTTGTTTGAAATTTTAGACAGGGTCTCGTTGTACCCCAGGCTAAACTCAAACTGGTAGCAGTCCTCCTGCCTCGGTTTCCTCCAGCTGGAATTACAAACACGGGTTTCTAGGCCAACCTTTAACTTGGTTTTGACAAATGAACAAAGCAAATAGACACTGTTGCCCTCCAGCAAAAAAATAAACCCTAACTCCTTTTCCTTTGAGCAGGTGAGATGGTTCAGTGGAATAAACTCTCTGGATTCATCTCTGCACCAACACAAGGGTGGAAGCAAAGAGCAGATTCTACTAAGTTGTTCTCTGACCTCTACACAAACACATATGGTCGCACATACATGCCTGCCCATGGCTTTCTCTCTGTCTGTCGTCTCTCCGTCTGTCTCTGTCTCTGTCTGTGTGTAATCTGTTTGTCGTCTGTCTGTCTGCCTCTCTTTCACACACACACACACTAAAATGAAAAGAAGAAAAAAAATTCTTTCGTTCTGTTGAACACCCCTGCCTAGGTCAGAACTGACAGTTTCTCATGTGTCGAGTGAGGGAATGGAGGGACTGGGATGTTGTTAAATGTCTTTTCGGAGTTTGAGAGTGCAAGCTCTTTTTGTACGTCTGCTTCCTGGCTCCCTGTGCTAACTGCAGAAACCATTGATGGAGACTGATCTACACAGAGCTCTGTGGGACACATCTTATAGGCCTGACCTCCAGCCCATTGTTGGTCTGCCGGGGAGTTATGGCTCCCCTCAGGTCCAAACAGAGAGACTGAGGCTCGGAGAAGGTGAACCATGCCCTCGAAATGGTGCAGCTCTCAGAGTAAAGGACAGATGAAAATAAAGTCCAGGCCCTGTGTTTCTACCAGCTCTGCTTTCTGCTACTTTTTGCCTTTCATAAACAAATATCATAAAGGAAATTCCAAGGCTACGGTACCCAGAATCATTTATTTTTCTAATGTGTCTCACACAACTAATATACTTCAGGTTCAGAATAGACTCCCTGGGAACAGACCCCGTGTGGGCGGGAGTTTCTCAGACAAGCTCATGCACTCAGAGTGTAAACTTCAGGAGCACAGCAGGGGACAGCTCTCTGCCCTTAGTCTCAGAAACTCTGAAGCCTGGAGGGCTGGAGGGGAGGGGTGTGGTGGGCGCCTGGGACTTGTTCAGTTCGGGACTGGGATGAAAGGAGTCAGAAAAAGACCTGGGGTGGGCTCACAAGCAGAAGAAAGATGGGGCAGAACATCCGGTGTACAGTAGCCAGGGAGAAAGGTAAGGGGATGGCATGGATTTGTGCACTTTGCCTCACTTTGCATTACCTGATGAGTGGCTGCCACCACAGTAGAGAGGTAAGACTGTGGGGACAGAAAATGCCTCAGGTGAGCATTCTTGAGAGGGAAGTTAACCAGGACCATCTCCCTTCTGCCCTGCTATTCTTAACATTTGGTATACATTTCATTCAAATCTTAAATACATATTCAGTGTAGGAAAAATGCATACTTCTATTTTTTATGAAGAAAAATACATGTAATGTTTTGATGATATTTACAAAACATCATAGTTACTAAAATATTACCAAATTTGATGCAGCCATTTTTTTATCTCTCCAAATGATTATTTTCTAGTTAGTGACTTTTCATACCTGCTAGGAGAGATGTTTGTCAGACAGACGTTTGTCAGACAGACACACACTTCTTATCTCGGTAGGTGGCTTCCTGGTTAAGTTTTGTCATTTCCTGTGACGTCAACTTTCTCCTCAGGGCTGATTTCAAGCTTTCCAAGGTTTACCAGTTGGTTTACTCCATTCCTGAACGTTTGATGGATTTAGACAGAGTTGCACTGCTTCTTTCACGTGACAAAATGTGTTCCTGCTCACTGTTTCCTCACAGCACTCGGTTACTGCGGTGTTGCTTGTTTGCTTATTTTCTTTTATTTACCGCTATAGCTCCTGGAAACGCCCCTTTACAGGGTTAGGTGTGCAGCTTAGTGTAGCACATTTGTCCAGAGCAAACAGGGCTCTGGATTCAATCCCCAGCACCACTAGGAAGCAGAAACAAAACCAGAAAGCCACACTACTTTTACCCTTAATTTCAATTAGGTCAGCCACACCTTTCAGCGGTGCCTTAATGCACATCTGCCTTCTTCTACTCTGCTTTCCTCTCAGAGCCTCTAGCAGCTCCTTTATTTGACATACAAATCTACCAATACGTATCCACTGTGCAGCAGTAATTTTCCATCTTCTGTTGATAGCTTGATCTACCACTTAAAAGCCAATCAGCATAATTCTTGTTCTAGGTTCATAAAATTTAGTAACATCCACAATGAAAACATGCCCTGCCTTGTGAAATACACGGGTTGGTATTTCTGCACAACATGATTACACCTGTGTGAAGAACACCTGTCTGAGGTTACTAGCACAAGGAAGTCAGAGAACTGAGCCCCCTCCAGAAGAACCACTGCTCTGGTTCCCACTCACCTCACGGTAGAACGCTTCTGTTCTTCTAGACCTCCATGGGCACAGAGTTTTCTTAGGTTTCTCCATATTGAATTGCTAGCTGCCTATACACATAATGTACCTGTATCTGGAGATAGGGTTTTTTTTTAAGGAGGTTAATAAAATAAAATGAAGTTATTTAGATGGACCCTAACTAGAATCCTAGAATCTTTATAAGAAAAAGGGACAAACACACAGAGACACAGGCACACACACACACACACAGAGAGAGAGAAACAGAGACAGAGAGAGAGTCATGTGATGATAAAGAAGAAATAGCCACCTACAAGCCTAGAAGAGGGGTCTTAAAAGAAACCGAGAAAGTAAAGTAAATTTGCATGGATTAAACCATCAAGTCTGTGGTACTTTTCTACAATAGCCCAAGCAAGCAATCAAACAAGGGCAGATCTGGTATGACTACAAGCATTCTGGTATAGTCCTTTAATGAACATTTGCACAGTATCTACGGTAAATACCCCAGAACTGGACTGCTGTGTGAAAGAGTATGTGCTGTCCAGCAAGCGCAGACACTGCCCAAGTGGTACTAAAGCAGTTATATATGCTGACACATGCCCTCACTTAACCTCAGCTTCTCCTTCCTCCCAGCCTAGTCTCTCATCTGTTTTCAGACTAGCTCTTCTTCCCCTGACCCTCTGTACTCCTTTTGCCCGTGCGCCTTTATATACCATCATATAACTAGATCAGTCCTGCTTCTTAAGTCCAGACTTCCTCCACTGTCTCCCCCACGTATCTCTGGTTCATTAACCACCTGCCCTCTCAAACCCTGTGTTCCCTATTCATCAAAGCTTGTCTTGATTTAGCTAAGCCTTGGTAAATATGAATCAATGACATAAGTTATTTATTGGAAATGAGATAGGCTTCTAAATGCTGATGGTCTATGCAACAGATAAGATCTGCAAAGGTTTAGAATGTACAATGAGGCGTGTCTTCATCGTCATGATTCTCAGTCATGAACAATAGGTGGCAGGCCATGGTGTGAATGACATCACTTCTGGACACGAACGGAGAACACAGATTTTGCACTTCTCTTGGCTCCAAGTTTCCTCTCACCACCAACCAATATTTTTATTTTCATACTTTATTTCAAACAGACATTTAGTCAGATGTCCAGGAGACTTAAAACAGAGTGTCATGTTATTAACATCACCCAAAGAAAAATACCAAAGCCAAGGCAGGCAGCGTTGCTCAGATTACTCACCAGTCCAGATACTCACCCTCCCAAAATGTATGAGTCAATCCAAGAGATGAAGCAAACTGCTCTGGCTTAGGCCAGTTTGTAACCCAGGCTACCTCTGACAACCCCTTAAACTCTTCTGTGAAAAATTCCGTGCCCAGGTGGTCCCATGCCCCTGGATGGAAAAGACAAAGAAAATTTCTGTTTTTGTTTTTTGAGACAGGGTTTCTAGGTAGCTTTGGAGCCTGTCCTGGAACTAGCTCTTGCAGACCAGGCTGGCCTTGAACTCAAGTTTTCTATGCAACAAACTCCTCTGGTGTTGAGGAACCACATTTAAAATGTTGGGAGATAGCCTACTGTGTTGTCTTATTTCAGAACTACTGTGGTTGGAAGGTGCCCCTCTTTCCCTGGATTGATAATGTTGAAATCTAAACCCCCGAGGAGATAGATTCAGAAGTGAGACTCTGGGACAACAGTTCCATCAAGGGCACGGAGCCCTGGAGCCTGAGAAAAGGCCTTGAGAAAACTAATATCTTGATTCCATTGTGTGAAAACAGAGCACGAAGCTTGCAGAGCAGGAAGGGAGCGGCAGCAGACGCCAAAGCTGACTGTGTCTTGAGCTTGGATTTCTAATTCTCAGACTTGTGAAAAACACTTTTCTGTTGTTTATAAGCTACAAAATTTACAGCCCAGAGAGTGAGACTTTTATCTTTCTCAGGTCAACTATCCACTTGAATATCAAACACATTAAAAAAAAGAATAAAACCATATCCATACCCACATATATTAAGGGTAAAAGAAACTTAACACAAAGAAGGATGTATGTGGAAGGAAACGACCAGATTCCTGTCTGGGTCTTCTCCTATGGACTTGGGAGGTGCTCCCACTGGTACTAGCTGGTGCCTACAGGTTTTTCTCTCTCCCCTTCATCTCAGAAAGCCTGCTCAGTAACTAGTCGTGCATGGCTAAGATGGACATACAGATGTCCCATTCACTGTGCCCTTGGGTTGGCTCGGTCCTGCCTTTAAAGACCTTTAATTGTGGTCTTAAAATTTTCCACTTCAACTTTTGGTCAACAGATTCTCCGGCTTCAACTTTTCTCAGATGAGGAGCGTGAGGAAGAAGAAAACGGTCTACCTGAGCTCTGCAAATATTTCTAGGGAACCCACACACAGGCTTAGTATCATCTATGGCACAGAGCTAAACCCTTTGTCAACACGAGGCTTCGCTCCAACTGCGCGCTGCTTGGCCTGCGATCAAAATGGCTTCATCGTGTTAGAAATCTCAAAGGCTTACAGCGTCAAACTTGGACGTTTACTGTACACATTCACAGGACTTATTCCACAGGCTCATAATAAATCTTTATAACCACATATGGCTGGATTATAAATGTCAGCTGGGAAGAGCCATAAAAGCACAGCACAGAGAAAGGTGTCGGTGTCGGCCTTGGTGGAAGAGAATTCAACTTTATTAATTTACTTGTTTGATCGAACTGTGCTGTTTCAGATGGTGGGGTGAAGTTAATTCATGAGACATAAGGTGGAGAGACTCATAAAACACTAAAGTCACTGTAAGAAAAATATCTCAGCGATTAGTCACTTTGCTCCTGGGAGGTACCCCGCTTCGAATGAAACAATGGCTTGAAGAACAGCGGGGCCATTGGGAATGGCGACTTCAGGCCAGACAGGTGGAGCTGGCAATAGTGGGACTCTTCCCATCCACTGTAGCTTTAGTTCTTTCCCCTTGAAACAAGTAAAAATTTAAGTTGGGTCTTCATTTGCTTAGAAACGTAGAAAACATAATAATGAAAGTCGGAGAATGGGTGTGCCCTTGAATCTCCTCAGAGACCCCAAACGTTACCACCAGGAGCATGCCACCCGCCTGTTTTTCTGATACTTGTGTTTCTGGATGATTATCTGTCTGGCAGTAGGACACAGGAGGCCCGTCCATATGTCTCAGTGAGGCATGTGCTTCCTCCACCTAACCTCTGCTCTGCATTGGCTTTTTGCCAGTGGGCAGTGGGAATTGAGACCTCTCAGAGCCTGACCCCCCCCAACATGTATGCACACATACACACTACACACACTCCTCAAACCAAAGGACTTATTTTATCTTAAAATTCTTGTTTGTAAATGCTGTCCATGCTAAATTATATGCTCAATTATCCCTTTCTTTTGGGGGGAAAGAGAGACAAATTTGGTAAACAACAGTCATTCCACCTTTCTGCAGCATTTTAAAACGACGCTTTTAATTGTAAAGAGCATTTCCAGGAGAGGAGAGGAGAAGAAAAGCCTCAAGTACCAAGTAGTCTAGCTTTCAAATGAAGCACTAATGGTTCAAACTCTTCAATTCACTTTCACTTTCCAGCGTTCGCCTGTGAGAGGGCTGTCACTGAGGACAGCACAATGGAGATGAGACGGTGTTTTCAAGGTTCTCAGGTGTTGACTTTTCAACCTTTCCTCTCAGGCACAGTGCAGCCACTTCTCTAGGGTGAATTTCAGTAGAGCAGCAATGAGGACTCAGGGTCTGGGGGCAGCAGGACTAAAATATGGCTTTAGGAGCCCAATTTGCAATTTTGTGGTTTCAAAATTACATTAACCCCAGATCCAATGAATGTTGAAGACATTCCATTTTTCTTCTTTTCTATTTTTATTTTAAAATTCATTTCTCAAATGGATAAAAACTATAAATCTTTTAGAAATATTTTCCTCATAGTGTGTGGAAATTTTCAAAAACTTATATTGCCCATAAAGTATGTAATCAACTAGAACCTTTAAATTCTTTAAATATCAAATATATGTATATATCACATACATGTATATTTTAACATATGTGTCTTTAGTTATAGCATATTTTGGTAGTTGCATAAGTATAAAAATCTAGAAGTTGATTTTTCAAAAATATGTATTCTTAGAGAGATTTTAAAGACATTAAATTTTTTTTCCTTCCTTTACACAAAGGAAACAATACTCTTTCAATTTAGAGAGTATCTAACAGTATTTTTAAAGGAAAAACTGCCTGGGGGTAGCTACAAGCTAATTGCATGTAATACACATAATTATTATATGCATACATATATTATATATATAGCTTTAGGAGGAAATTTCAATTCAGCAATGTTGGGTATGTGATAGTGCGGCTCCTATTTCTTTCAGAGAGCTGCCATGCAGGCGGCACAGGGATGGCTTTGACCGCAGTCTGTTCTCTGAGAAGGATTACTGAAAATTAAACCAACTATGTGAACAGTATTCTGTGCATTGTGCCATGTTGAGATGGTTCTGTTGAGAGTGACACAAAACCAAAGTCTTGGCACTGGGCATGCAGCTCCATGGTATAGCATTTATCTACTATACTCAAAGCCCTAGATTCAAGCCCCAGAATAGGAAGAGGGGAAGAAAAACACAGAAAGATTGAAAATAGAGAGAAAAAAGTAGTAGTACAAGCATGCAATTAAGAATACTATGCACTAAACTGAGTCTTATTTCACTTTTAGATTAAATTTCATTATTGGATTTTCATTAATACAAAATTATTAAGAGCATCCCTCTGTCTTTGGAGCCCTGAAAGTATGAATGAGCCTTATGGTTCACAGGCTGATGCTGAAGCCCGTTTGATCAGCTAACTTCCCCATATAAAATTCGTGAAGACAGCATGATTCATGAAGCACAGAGAATTGTTACAAATTGTACATGTACTGTGTTTCCACATAGGTTGCCAAAAGCAATCAAGAGCCATCACAGCTTTTAGGTCTGTTTGTTTCGTTTATAATCATGCATGCATGTCTCTGTGGCGGTGCGGGCACCTGATCGCAGGTGTCCTTAGAGGCCAGCGGCATCCGTCTGAAACTGCAGTTGTAGGAGGTGGTGGGCCACCAGACACGGGTGTTGGGAAGTGAACTTGGCTTTTCTGCTAAGTCATCTCTCCACCCTTAATGCTGTTGTTTTTAAGCTGACCTAACTATGGTTGTAACTCACGGATTTTCTTAGACATTAAATAGTTTTCGTTTACCATTTCGCCACCATTGAGTTCTACCATCTTCTTTCCTGTAGGATTTAATGGCTCACCTTCTCCACTCAAGACTGCCAGGGCTTCAAGAGGTAGAGTGGGGCTCAGGAGGACAGCAGCTCATGTTCAAACAGCAGGAGCTAAACAAAGGCTGAGCCATTGACCACAGGATCCATGTCTCTACAATACTGTGAGACCAAAGAGCATTCCTCCCAGACTTAAGAATTTTCCTGGATGATTTTTCGAAAGGGTATAGGAGCTGGAATAACATGACACTTGGTGAATTTCTTATTTGGGGAGATAAGATACAATTAAACTGACGCCGTCTTGGGGAATTAGTGTAGGGTGTGGGGACTCTTACCTGGCATGTGCCAGGTTCAACAGCCCCCTCCCCAGTACCACGGATGAATGAACAAACAGTAAATTAATTAAAACAAAAGAAAAGAAACAGAAGACTTTGTTGACAGAGTTCTTCTCCGTGCATCTTAGAAGCAATATCCGTCTGCTTCTGGGAAATCCCTGCTGGCATCAGGTCAGCTCAGAAAGAACATTCTAGAATTAGAAATACAGGTACTTCTTTCAAAGTTGTGCTCAAGCAAACCTTTATTTTTTGGGGGCTCCACATCTCTCCTTCATGTCAAGGACTTCGGAAACCGTTTTCGCTAAATCGATATCTTGTTTTAATGTCTCCATTCAGACAAGAATAAATTGTCAAACAAAGTACCATTGGAATTGTAGCAAAGTCCTGAAGATTCTGGAGGAAAACAAGGGATCAGAAAAGAGCCCCCACCAGCTGGAGTGTTTATGACCCCCACATCAGCTCTGTGCCTATAGCTTTTGGTTTTCTTTCCAGGAAAATACAATTTAAATGTATTATAAGAATACATTTCTAGGCAAAGAAATACCTGCCTGCTGACTGATTTAGTGCAAAAGTTTGAATGTTTTCAACCCTAGCTCTAAATTAATAAGAGACTGGGAAGAGGGAGAGAATTCTGAATTCAGAATTTGCAGCAGCTGGTTTTATAGTCAGTCAGAGACCAGGCTTTTGCCCCAGTGTCAGTTAAATTTTTTTCAGTAGATCAAGGAATGTTTATTAAGTTTGAGCCTTCTCTGAATAACTACACGCTGTCTGCTCAGAAAACAGCCCAGTTGGAGGGAGACTCTTCAAGGTAGCCCGGTACACAAAGCATGGTTGAAGTGTGCAACCCTTCCAGGCCCAAGCTTGCTGGAACTGGTTCAGTCTCACACACACTTTCGTGTCTGTGGTGGAGGCCTTCCGTGCAGGGAGTGGAGGGCGAAGACTGGGGTGTGTTAGAATAACAGAAAACAGGGAAAGCAGGAGTTGGGCTTTTTCTAAGACAGATGAGGAGCCCACCATGAAGGGCCCCATAGGGAAAACACCACCCATCTGCAAGTTCAGAATTGAGAACCAAACCAGGGGACAAGTAGGTCCCAAGTACACATGTCATAGTCATTTGACTGAAATGACCTGGTGATGGCAATTGAATATTTTTTAAATTCAAATTACTTTTAAACAGATACCTGAATATGTAAAGTTTGTATTTATAGGGTCCCATCTGGGCCATACATGTGTATGGTATGTCTTGCTCAAATTAGTGAGAGCATATCCATCCCCACAAATATTAATCATTTCTTTGTGATGAAAACACCCCAAATCCTTTCTTCTAGCTTTTGAATTTGTATAGAACATTATTAATAATTACAGTAGCCCTGCTGCTCCATAGCCAGGTTTATTTTCACATGGGTTTGTGGATTCGCCTATCCATTTAGTTAGGAATAAAACCTGGGGCTGGATGCACCCCTTAAAACATGCAGTATATAGCAGAACATAAAAATAAAGCACACAGTCTTCGTCCCCAAAGGAAACCTCTAGATTAGAAGGTGAGAGATGATAGAAAAGAAAGAGAACGACCAAATACAGTGGCCTCCCAGGAGCCCCCAGAGCAGCTTCACTTCCTGCTAAGGGCAGCGAGAGATGAATCTGGGCACTACTGTAGGAAGATGGCCAGGGAGTATTAGGCACTTGCTGGAACACAGAGGGTGGCTCCCTACAGTGGAACACAGGCTCCTGATCTAGAAGTTGAGGTCACCTAAAAGGTTAATAGAACCCTGCAACTCAAACCGGGTTCGTGCCCTCTGATACTCTCTGTGGAGCTTCCAATGGCCATGATTACGATGGCTGGATCTTGGGTACGGCCTGAACATAAGCATATTTGAGAGCTATCTCTAACCCTAATACACAGAAGGATTTGAGGCACATCATAGGAGAAAGCTACTCTTAGTGGTGCCAACATCAAGTATTTATTTCCACTTTGTTTTTCTTGCACTTTCTTTGGGGAAGAGAGAGAGAGAGAGAGAGAGAGAGAGAGAGAGAGAGAGAGAGAGAG
>LOJH01013487.1:3559-19326 GCA_001685095.1 Ellobius talpinus
TTGAGTGAGGTAACCAAGACACAGAAAGACAATTATCACATGTACTCATTCATAAGTAGTTTTTAAACATACAAAGAAAACCAGCCTACAAATCACAATCCCAGAGAACTTAGACAACCATGAGGACACTAAGAGAGACATACATAGACCTAATCTACATGGGAAGTAGAAAAAGACAAGATCTCCTCAGTAAATTGGGAGCATGAAGACGTTGGAAAAGGGTTGAAGGGGGAGGGGAGAGGCAGGGAGGGGAGCAGAGAAAAATGTAGAACTCAAAAAAATCAATAAAAAATAAATTAAAAAAAGAAAATAAACTTCTCATTTCTTAATCAGAAATAGGGAGAAATTGTTTGAGCCAATTAACAGTGGCACAAAATTTCTGGAGTTTAACATAAGAATACCTTGGGCACGGTTCAATGGAGACACTGAAAAGACGTATTTTCTGACTGATCTGGTACCCTTAGAAAGGAGAAGGGGGCATTTACTGTATTTTTTCTGAAGCTATGTGAAGATGTAGAGTCTTTAAATTATCTAATGTATGGGGTAGAATTTTTTGAACCCTTTTGTGTATGGGTGGGCCAATAAGATATCATTCGTATAGCAGATTACCAATATGTCATTAGGAATATATTTTAGGACTTGTTGCACATATATTTGACAAATTATGGGATTATTTTTTTATGTCTTGTGGGAAGACTTTTCCTTGGTAATGTTGTGTAGGTTTGTTTACGTTAGGCTCCTAAACTGTAAATAAAGGTCAAGCGCTCTTCATCTAGTGGCACCAGCAAAATACCGTCTTTAATGTCTATTACTAACATATGCCATCCTGGGGGGACAGCACCCAGGTGCAGCAAACCTGCCTGGTGGGACCCCATTTTTTTCCATTTGTGCATTAACTTTTCTCAAGTCTTGTAACAGATGTTATTTACCTGACTTTTTCTTAATAACAAATATTGGAGTATTGGACGTGCTATGGGATGGTTCAATAATACCAAGGGAAAGTTGCTCTTAACCAAATCTTTTAAAGTTGATAAATTGGGATCCATGATAGGCCACTGATCCATCCATTCTGTTTTGTTTGTGAGGCAATTTAAGGCTATAGGCTTTGGGATTACTGTATTAGAATGATGGTCTGTGGCCCTTAGAATTGGGGGTATAGTAAGGGTAGCAGGGCTGTTGTCTGATTTGCCAGTAATGTCATGTGACACTATACCCTCATAAAAGGCCTTGTTATCAGTACTAAGGAAAGCACCCATTTCTTTCAAAAGACCCCATCACCAAAGGGTGCAGAGGTGGCATCTGTGACAATAGGGTGGAATCTGCCTTGGTTACTTTCTAGGTCTTTCCAATGAACTGGGCTAACAGTGGCTTTATCTGTAGAGTTGCCACTCACCCCAGTAATGGTGGGGTCATCCTTGAGCTTCCAATGTGACAAAGCTTTGGCATCATTGAGCGAGATGATGATGGCATCAGTCGCAGTGTCTTCCAATCCCTTAATGGGTTTGCCATCTAGAAAAACAGTAATCATGGGAGAGTAAGGAAAAATGGGGAGGGTCCAAAAGACTTTGGGATTATCTAGGTCAGTTTCCTTGCCAGTCTGAGAGTTGCCCCATTTCAAGTTTAAAAGGTGTTGTTGGGAACTTTTGCAGTCTTATGCCCAGTAGTAGCCCTTTTGGCATTTAAGGGATTTGGCCTTTGGATGAGCCCTGGCACAATCCCTACTAAGTGGCCAAACTGTCCACATTGCCTGCCAGTACAGTCTGGGAAAGAAGAATTATCATCCTTGTCAAGTTTGGCATTAACCAAGGCATTGATGGAAGCCATAAGGGCAGAAATGGGCCTGTTCTGTGTTAATATCATGGGCGGCTAAGACCCACTTATGGATGTCCTCATTTCTAACAGGAATGTTGGCATTAAAGGTGATAGTGTTGAGCCCCTTCCAGGTTAACTGCTTAATAAGGATATGCTTAGTAGAGCCAGATGGGACATGTTTTTCAACAGCATTGGTGATATGGGTCAAAAATTCAGGAAATGATTTCACAGCCTTCTGGACAAAATTGCAGAATAGTCTACACTGTAGGGGCATACAAAGTTAGAGGGCCTTGAAAGTTAGGCCAGACACTTGTTGATAGTGGGCACACAGACCAATCATGGATTGTGATACAGGATCAGTATATTGTCCATGGCCAGTAGGTCTGTCTACAGTGACATTAAGTTGAAAGTGTAACTTTGTATGGGCTTGGGTTTCTGCTACATCATCATAGGCTTAGTGCCACTGGAGGAAAACTGAGGTGTCAAAAATGTCCTTTAACTTGGTGCACCAAGAGAAATGGATTTGAAGCTCAAGGCCCATTTTCTGAGTACCTGCTCAAAATAAGGGAATTAGGACTGGACTCATTAACTGTCTTTATAATTAAGGCCAAATCAGTAAGTGCAGTAGGGACACATGGTTGAGCAGTGGCATAGAGGCCCACATTGAGGGGTAGACAGATATTTAGGTTGGGGTTTGTAGCTGTTGGTGGGAGGCAATTGTACAACATGCTGTGGTGGAGATTTAGGGACAGGTGACCTTGCCATGGGCCTACTTCCAGCCTTCTTAGAGGTAGAAGGATGAATATTGTCCCAATGATAGACAGTCTCAGTGGGGTGAGGTACCTTGGTGGACATGGAACAGGAAGGTTTAGGTGGAGGCTCCATTGCATTCCTTTGTTGAGAATTCAGGATATGGCAGGGGGCCTCCAATGAGTGGGAGGACATCTTTACACAAGGTTGCCCATGTCAAACTAGTGGAAGTAGCTGCCATCTGAGGAGAACATTCCAATTCCAGAAGGGAAAGGGGATTCAATCACAGTCACCACCACCCTAATGGTCTTTAATAGGTGGTTATGTTACCAGATTAGTTGAGAAGAGAGACTAGGAGAGGATGTTAAACAATCCACACTCAGAAGATTGGTTGGGACTCCTCATAAAGCAAGAGAGCCTTCAGACAATACTATAGAGAGGACCTGGGCAAAAGTCATCTGTTAGTCTTCTCAGACTGCGTGGGAAACAAGGATGGAAGGGAAAAGGAAAGTAGTGTTCATGGACCAAGTGTGTTGCTTATAGTGAAGGACTTCCACGGTTTGTTAGGACATAGCTGTATGCTCATACAATGTCTCTGGGAGAAAAGGACCAGTCAGAGGGTCCTTTATTGATTCTACCTCCTGGGTGGTTAGCCCTTGTGTGGAGGTGCCTTGAGGAACCAGAGGGACAAACAATGGAAAGAAAAGAAAATGTAGGGATAGTAAAGAAAGCCCCAACTCACCAAGGGTTTGGAAAATGAAAATAAGGGTCAATAGGGAAAGCAGTGGGGCAGCAAGCAAGAAAGAAAAATGCCCAAAAGAGGGTAAGGAGGACCCAAAACATGAGCAAAAGGAGAAGGTCCAATCATGTTGGGAGCCAGTTGTAGTTTTTGAAGGCTTGTTTGCTGCTGTCTGTGATCACCATTTCCAGGGGGCTGCAGGTAGGTGAGAAAACATAGAGAAACTCAGTATCTAAAGCAATATATTCCAAAAGACTCCAATGTAAAGGCTCTTTATTGTGAAAGGGTCAGGGGTTTTTATGGGGTTAAGGAAATTAAGCTGCTGCAGGAACATTTTTGTTTGGACCTTTTGAAACTGGAAGTTGCTGTTGGCATGTTTTGAATGGCTAGGAGTGCACATCATTAGTTACCATGCTTTTGGTCTGCTGACAGATTGCTTTGGCCGATTTTGCTTATTCATTGTGAGTTTGCATGCTCTTGCTTGTGCTTGCACTATTGCCCTACCTCAGGGAGAGAACCTGGCTGATCATATTTCTAATTACTCTCAAGAAACCCAGAGAGTATATTATAAGCAGGGTGATGTTTTCAACTCTCTAATCACAAACTCAATGACAATATTTCTCCAGAGACTTTGATTCCTAAAGATTTCATCACCAATACCAATGCGGTCCAACTGTTCAAATGCCTGAGATTATGGAGATCATTGCTCATTCAAGTCACCACAGACAGTTTAGAAACTAATAAGTGTAAGGATCGCAAAATATAGCTTTGCAGGGAACATATTCATTCTATAACAATAAAAGATCAATGATAGCACATTTAACACAGGCAATTGTCAGTTATCAGCTATGTGAACTCACATGTACACATAAAATGTATTTGAATATTTGTTTCAAAATTATTAGAATATTATAACAAATTAATAAACCTTATTATAAATCTATATTGTTAAATAAATTGCACATCTCATACTTGTTTTCCCCAGAGGTTTAGTTTCATGGCTACCTTTGTGTACCAAGATCTGCAGATACTAATATCACTTATGAAAAGGGCATAATATGTGCATAAACTTGTACCCATCCTCTTGTATGTGTTAAATTATCTTTCTATGACACTCAATACCTAGAGCAATGTATATACTACATAAATAGTTACTGTTTTGTGTTGTTTAAGAACGAATCTGAGGAAAACTTTCATAGGATTTCAGAAATTATGCTGTGAATTTAAAATATTGTGATCCATGACTGGATAAACCTTTGAATATAGATGCCAGTGGTCTAGAGAAGGTAGAATAAAGTTATACTAGCTTGACTTTTACTGTATTCTATAAAATGCCACAATAAGATGTTTATAGGCTTCTAATACAAATATAAGAAAAATATTTAAAAAAGTGTTAATTAGCCTGAATTGATTACTACAAATAGATTACATATAGTCAACTCCCATCTCAAACCCCATAAATATGTAGATATATGTTAAGCAAAAATAATAAAATAACAAACTAAAATGCATAAAACATAATATCTATCGCTGAATATGTAATTAAATGCAGCAAACTGTTTTCAGGTCATGCTTAGGAACAAACACATACCAGTCACTTTCTATCACAGCAGCAGTGATGATCTCAACACCTTTGTAGTGTGTTTGTTCACAGTCCCAAATGCGATACTGTTAATAATTTACATACCAGAGGGTTGTGATCATTAAATGCTGTTTTAAAGACTTGGCACAAGGTAAAATCATGAGAATTATGCTGCATAATTTATAGAATAAAAGCTCTATTTGAAGGTTCATGAAACTTTACTGTGGTGCCTTAAAAGATACTTTGTATTATGAATGAATTGTTTGTGAAGAATAAATTGTAAAAATAAAATTTTCTTCAAGTAAATCATAGTTTCAAATTCAAACTAAACTAAAAGCCAACTTTTATATATGTTATCACCTGAAAATGAAAACAATATGTCATTGTGATTCAGAACTATGTGTAATCATGAAGAAGTTTTTGAAGCATAAAAGCAATAAGGAGAGAGACTTTACAGAAAATTAAAACTTAGAAAACAGTATTAAGCCAGGTGGTGGTGGTGCACGCCTTTAATCCCAGCACTCAGGAGGCAGAGGCGGGCAGATCTCTATGAGTTTGAGGCCAGCTTGATCTATAAGAGCTAGTTCCAGGATAGGCTCCAAAGCTACTGAGAAGCCCTATCTAGAAAAACCAAAACCAAACCCAAGACCAAAACCAAAACAAACGATCAAAAATCCCCCACAAAACAATATTAATTAAACAGCATGATAATAGACTGAAATTGTTAGCATTATACTAAAGTCTCATTTGGATCAGTGCATAAAGAATTATCCACTATTGCTTTGGAAAGAAAGATGTTGGCTTCCATGTGTAATTCTTTATTATCATGATTTTCAAAATGGCATCAACCATTTTCTCACATAAAAGATAGGCAATGGTTTCATTCTTTCCCAGTTCAGTTTAGGAATGTAAGCTGTGAGATATCAAGAGTTCAATCTTGGGTTTGTTACCACTGTCTTTTATGGATCTTGTCTTTAAAGAGAGATCGTTAACAGAATAATTGAAAATATCTCATTAATAACATCCTATCTCTAATGTTATATATTTACTTAGATCTCTATGTATCTATTGGCATTTTTTCATAACAAGGTTGAAAAGTGTTTCTTGTATCCATCAATTTTCTCTAAATATGCTTCTTTATATATTACTTATTGATAAAGGATTTTGGAAAGAAGGGTTACCACCAGAGTCAATTGTATAAATGATACTGAATTGTTTTGAGGCATTTAGAATGTGAAGAAGTAAACAGATTTTAACTCCTAATCTGCTGTACCCATCAACGTGCTCACAGAGTCAGCATATACTACAAGGACCCTATGATGTTGGAGTTGTTTGTTTGAGTTCTTCCTCAAAGTTGGTTGAACATTCTTTTTCCTTATGAATTATTCTTGTAGTGAAGAACATTCTTCACACTTATAATCATGGTGTCTCCTTGGAGACAGTTTTTCTTCCCCTGACAGTTGGAATCCTTTTTCTCAATGTACCATATGGTTGTCACTACAGTTTACAAACTTCTTCACACTTGATTAATAATCTGGTTGTCTTGTGATTAGTAAAACATTGCATTCTGTTATGCAACTTCAAATATTGACTTTTATGCAACTTTAATGAGAAATACATTTATCTATTTTTTGCTTTAAAGTTAAAAAGATTCCCAGAAAAAAAATCATATTTTACCTGTGTCCAAGAATAAACATGCTCCTTTAGAGGTGTTTTTATTTCAGTTGCCAGGACAAGAATTAATTTTTTATGTTAAAAGTATGTTTCCAATATAGAACAAAAAGGCTTAGAATCTTGTTTTCGCTGATTTTTAAGTTGTATTCACTTCAGTATAAGTTATAGATCATAAATTACATACATACTCTCACATATATACCACATGCACACATAAATGATGCTATCTACATACATTTATACATGTTATGAATGTTATTCATATGTTGATCTCATCTCCTTCTATATCTGATACTTTCATAAGAAATAAAAACTATTTTGCAATCATATTAAAGTGTACTCTCTTACTTTTTTCTAATGTAGACACATATGCACAAATATACACAAATCATTAATTTTTTGAAGAGTGCTATTTTCTTTGTAATATATAGTTTCATTTTCTTAATTCTTATAGTGAATATGGTGAATTTTGTAATTAGAAAAAAATAAAACTGGGCTGGAGCGAAAGCTCAGCAGCCTAAAGCACTTGCTGATCTTTCAGAAAATCTGGGTGCATTTCCCAGTACCCACATGGCAGTTTACAATGCTCTGTAATTCTGGTTTGGTGGAGTTCCATGCACTCTTTTGCCTCTGTGGGTACTACATTGACAGTACATAGTGCACTTACATATATTCATCCAAAAAAACTTATACATAAAAAATAAATAAACAAATAAAAACCACAATACTTTAGGTAGGTATATAAAATGCTTGACTGTAAACAGTTTAACATAAGATGTAAACTTATTTGGCTATATAATTTATTCTTATATAGGAATTTATTGCCTTGCATAATTGGTAGAAAGGAAAAAAAGATGTAAAGGGAATAAATTAGGTGATTTTCTTAATTGCATTATTTGAAGTGAAGTAAATGTCTCAGTTGATATCTTTATTACAGCAGCTGTTACCTAATGATTCACTGATTACATGTTTTGGCAGAGTGGTTCTATAATAAATACAGTATATCTGATCATTATTTCATTACTCCACTCTGCTTTCTGCTTTTGTAAAACAAGAATTTCAACATAGGAAACTGTGGATGGACATATCAGATGATTAAGGGTGATTAGAGTCCATAAGGACTGTCACACTGAAATAGATACATCAAACCATTCTCAATCTTTCCAATGTACCCAGCCTTACAGGCCTGTGAAATTCAGCAGAACTAATTAATAGGGATACTCTGTTGTATTTTTAATTGTCAGCACATCTCACAGTTCTTGATTCTCAGGCAAACCTATTCTTGTTTGCTCTAGTTGTGTGTAAATGTATTCTTTGAATGTGAAATCATAATTTTGCATGGAAAATGCTATTAAAGGCATCAAGCTGAATACATCAGTGCCTCACAGCTTTGAGTCACTGACATGATTCTTAAATGAATTTGCAAACTAATATATTCAAAGAAATATTTTGGTGAACTATAATTGATTTGAGATGAACACCTAGCTTCCTTAAAACTAAGAGTAGTTTGAATTTAACATAGTTTGAAACTATTGATAATTTGTACCAAACATTTAATTTTTCACAACTGGAACTGAAATCATGGGACTGAATCTTTAAGCTATTTGTAGAATTTTTCTGTTCTTATTATCATAAAACTTAGAATATGATTTGTCATTCACAGTTTATATATAATTACAGTACATATATGGAGTTTTACATTTTATACAATAAACAAATGCTCCCGAGACCAAATCATCTTATACAAATAATATGCATTAAAACACACACACATATATATAAATATACATAAATGAGAGATAGTCTGTTTAAATTTTTTCTAAGTTTTCAATGCTAAGTAATATTGTCTTCTTTACCTAACATTTGTAGTTGTTATTTGTTTTTAATACTGTTTTAAAATATGTTCTAAATTCTCACATTGTGATATGTTTCCTAACTGTTGCTATTAAGTAAGAGAATATCTCCTTTATTCAATAATTACCATACCTTTTCTCAGAGAATCCATTAAATATGGAGTATGAGTTTAATTCATTTGTAGAATTTAATAGAATTGTTGTGGAGTATTGTCTTGAGTAATCACCAACTTTACAGATGTGAGAATGTAAAAAATTCTTCAAATGTAAGAAAATGAATACAGTCAAGAATGGATTACATGTTTAAAGCAATTAAGTACTTTTTATTCTTCAAATGTTTGAATAACATAGCCCCTTAATAGTACTTTCATTTTAATGGATACAGTAATGAATTATTTAAACTGTTTTATTATCTGAATAATAAACTTCACTGACAGTGATGAATGTGAATAGGAAACAGAGATTGAAGTCTATAAATGAAAATACTGATGTAATTATGGAATAATAAATAGGATGTTTGAAGAAAATATTAAGTAATATTTAAATACAGTTAATACTGGTATCTAAGCAGTAAAGTTAATACTGGTGTCTAAGCAGTTCAGTTGATACTGGTGTCTGAGTAGTACGTTATAACACTGGTGTCTAAGCAGTACATTCAATAGTGGTATCTGAGCAGTACAGTCAATACTGATATCTAAGCAGTGCAATTAATACATGTGTCTAAGCAGCTCAGTTGATGCTGGTGTCTAAGCAGTATAACTAATACTAGCATCTGAGTAGTGTAGTAGTACAGTTTAAATATAAACTTTACTGTTCAGATAGTAGTAGTAACTGTTATCTCAGCATAACAGTTAATACTAGTATCTGGGCAGTAAAGTTTTATAGCTACCTTTACCGTACTAAAGGAAAACACTTCAAATCCACTGAAAAATTTAATAAGTCTGTCCATTTCAAAAATTATATAATGAGTTTTATTTTACAAAATGACTATAAAGTTTCTATTATATCAGATAAAGTCTAGCATTTTTTTTATTTTTGCTTTTTTCTTGGGTAGTCATATTCAGAGTCTCATTGACAAGTTTTCCCTATATATTCTTACAATTGTTTAAGGGTTTAATATTACAACTAAGTCTTCAGTCCACTTAAATATTTTCTTTCTGACATGCAATAGAATTCAAATTATTTTAATTTATAAGTTGATATTCAGTCCCTTCAAAATGATACTTGAAGAGAAAATCATTTCACTAGAGTGTGTGCTTAGTGCTTTTTTGTGAAATGAATTTAGACATCTATTTTTTCTTTCAGAAATGTATTTCATCTTTCAAATACAGTTTTTAGTTGGTTTTTTGGACTGTAAGATATTACAGTATTTGTTACATGTGCTTGATCCAAGTCATATGAATTATTTACTAAGGTGTTGCTTCCATAAATTATTATCATAAAAGAAAATAGAGAATAAGCAGCTCATTTAGCCTGAGGTTCCTGAAAGACAGAATTCATTAACTTGCAGAAGGCCTGAAAACAGGCAGGGAAAGAACGGTGGCAGGGAATGGAAGCTGGCTGATCACATCTCATTCACAACGCAGAGAACAGGGAGAGAGGAGAAAATGAATCAGAGTTAAAAGCCATCAAATCCCACCTCAAATGATGTACTTCTCCCAGAAAACTTCCACCCCCCACATGTTCCATATAACCTTACCAAGCAGCATCACCAACTGGCAAGCACATGTGGAAATATAAGAGCCTATGGGGGACCTTGCCTATCCAAATTACAAAAATACTTTTGTGGGTGATAAGTTTAATGTAGATGAACAATTTGTTTTTGTTTTCATTTTTGTTTCCCCTTTGTGCTTTGCTCTGCTACATTATTTATGAGAACATATTAAGCTCTGAAGAGATGATTCAGCAGTTATGAGCATTACCTGCTCTTCCAAAGAACCTTGATTCAACTCCCAGCACTCAAACCTGGGTTCAATTCCCAGCACCCAAATAGCAGATCATAACTTTCTGTAACTCCAGTTCCAGTGAATCTGGCACCCTCACACAGACATACATGCAGGCAAAACACCAAAGCACAGAAAACTACATAACTCTTTAGCAGAAAGAACAAGAATACATTATACTTGTAACTCACAAATTTTTGTGACTACAGATTTATATCAAATCTGGAAATCAAATAGAATTAGGCCTACTTATTTGCTGTTTCTACAAATTTCTTTGTCCAATTAGTCTAGAATCTTCCCATGTAAACTGGAAGGAATTTTTTCCTTGTTTTCTTGGAAAGAATGTTGTTGACTGGGACTGGAAAGGTGGCTCAATGTTTAAGAGTACTTGTTCTTCTAAAAGACACTTTTTCGTTCTGAGTAATAGCTCACAGCAATCCATAAATTTACTTCCAGAGTACCTGATGCCTCCTTTTACCCCCAAACATGTAGTGCATATATACATATTACATGTGTGTGTGTGTGTGTGTGTGTGTGTGTGATTTAATGGCTTCAATGAGAGCAGAAGTAGTTGGTCTTTGACTACCATATACGACAGCATTGCATCTTCAACTGATGCACAGTACTACATAGGTCTTCTGGTGACAGACCAAAAAGGTCTGAGAGATTTTTTTGTGAATGAGAAACTTGAGAAAATTGACCTTACTTTGATGAGGCAGGGCAGGGCAGTTAAGTGCTGTTCAGACAGTTGAAGTATAAATCAAGAGAGACCTAACATACTGCTCTTTTGATGCTTTACGACTCAATGGAGAATGACCTTTGTATTCATGGATTCAGAATAACTACATATAATACACATACATGCAGCCAACAAACAAAATAAAAATGCAACTAGACATCTTTTAATACCAAATGAAATTTCCAAAGTAATGAATGGGTTACATGCAATTCAGCTGTTGGCAAAGGGGCCCCATGGAAATCCCCAATCAATTTGGGCTACTGCCAAGGCTTTTTAATTCTCCACAAACTGATGGTAAGGTCCTATTGTTGATGATAACACCCACATAACCCACTGAACATGGAGAGGCTGTATGTCTATCTACTTGGAAACTTCATCCCTACTAACTAGGAAGTATGGTACTGGAAGTTACTTGGGATGCTACCAAATGAGAAAAGTAAACAGCAACCCAGCTACAAATGTTGCAGTCTCTAATAATGACTTGCCATCAAGGTACTCTGTTTAATAGTGGAACAAAAGTTGTGGGAATAACCAACCACTATCTGAATGGATATGAAATATCTGTCTTATAGTTATTGCTACATTATCAGGGAAGACATAATGGGAGTTGTTTTGTTATTGTTTAATAATACTTTGTCCTGGCTTTTGAAATACATTTGTAGGTTGTTTACTTATATAATGTGGTTTCTGATTTTATATTTTATGGTATTTCTGCATGTTAAAATTGTGTATCTCTGGGTCTATACATGTTTCTTATGTTATTTTTTGGCTCTACTTTTTCTGATTGTTTTGTCTTATTTTATTTTGTTTTTATTTCATCTTATTTTTTAGATGTTTTTGTTTCCTAAGAAGATAGAGAAAGAAAGGGCATATATTTGAGTGGGTGAGAAGATGAATAGGGTTTGGGAGGAGTTGGCAGAGGGGAAACTGATCAGAACATGTTATATGAAAATAATCTATTCTCAACTAAAAAAATAAGCTGTTGAGGTTATACTTCTCTTTTGGTTTCTTTTTATTTTTTTGTTAATTTCTTCCTGATGTTAAAAGCATTCACTGTAGGTAATGAAATGTGTATGACTCCAAATCAAAAACTGTGCTGCTGAGAACAACATCTTTTCTTTTACTGTAGAAAAATTTGGTGTTTTGTTTTCATTTTCAAATATTGCTTAATGACAGCAGTTTATTAGCAACATATATTTGAAGACAATTTTCTGCTTCTTACCTGTCTTACTCCAGCTTCTCGATCACTGCCGTATTGATTTAGATTATACTTGTATTAAACTAAGAGGCATACTCCCAGACAAATTTTAATCAACTTTACTATTTTAGACAAACTACATGATATTTATTTTTTTTCTGTAAAGAATAGAAAAAAACATCAGGCTATAGAGATATTTTATTAGGTAAGAGTGCCTGCTATTCAAGTTTGAGGACATGAGTTTAAAACCAAGAATCAACATAAAGCTAGATACAGTTGCTGTGGTCCAGCCTCAACCAAAACCATCTCTCTCCAGGGTAGAGGCATGAGGATTTAAAAATATATTAAACAATATGAAAATGTGGATGAACATAATAAAACAGATAAACATATAGGAAAGTATCTGAAGGGAATTCCAGTGAGTACTGAAAATTTGCCCACATTTAATTTCCAGCAGCTTAAAATATCCCTGACCCCAAAAGGTAGGAGTAAGACAAAAAACTGCATTAACATGACACAAGGAAATGAACACACCAATTGAAGGTCTCAGACTACATTCATAGTTAAGCATTCTGTTGCTGGAGCAAAACAAGTCACGCTCAGACACTAAACCAAAACATTCTGTAGGCAAACTACTCTCTGGGTGGAATCCCAAGTTGTCTCCATAAAGGGAATTGGAATTTAGTTGGGTCCTTAGAATCTTGTTTGAAGTAGGAACAATCTACTTCTCTATTCATGAAGTACAAGTTCTGGCTATTAGCCACACTTGGTAACAATAAACTTGAGAGAGTAAAACTATCTGGCATACTTCTAGGTGGGACCTTTGTTTGATGTAGAAGCACAATAACCTTGAAGGAACTAGAAGTAAATTCCAACTCTCTGACCTTTGGTCAACATGGAAATAGGCTCACATTTATGACCCCACATACAGTGACACAATAGGAAAAACTGTAATCCTAACACTATTGTGGGGAGAGAGGATTGGGACAAAGAAAATTTTGTAAAATCCATAGATCAACTAACCTGGCATACACAGGACTGGTAAAATCCTACCTCAGAAAGGAGTATGCTTTTTTATTTTTGTTCTGTGAAATGATAAATGTTAGGATGTTTACAAACTCATTGATTTAATCCATATTCAAAGAAAGTATTTTTGACTTTTTTTCAGAGCATTATTTGTCTCCCTTAAGAATATGTGACAGGAATGTGGAAACCAGTTTGGTTAAGTGTGTTATTTTCCCACTCAAGTGAAACTTAATTATGTAGTTTGGTTAGTGTAAATATTTTTATTTTTTGTTTAATGACATTATTTTCCCTGTTCTTTGAGGAGTGAAATTGTAATGGTCTGTCCTGTCCCTTTAAGAGACAAGCCCCCATCCAGGCAGGTAGATCGACCTTCCAGCTTGCAACCCAAGTCTCTCAGTTTCAGTTTTTCTCTCGAAGGCCTAGCTTCTGTCTCTCCCTTCTTCTCACTTTTCCCCTTTCCCCCTGTTTTTTTCTTTCTCTCTGTCTTTCTTTCTCTTTCTTTTCTCTCTGCTCTTCTGCCTTCTCCTCTTCCCTTCCATAACCCACTAAATAAAAATCCAACTTGACTCTGCATGGCGAACCTATCCATGTCTCTGTCTCTCACCTGTCACATGGCTCCCTGCCTGGGACCAGTTGTCTTAGAAAATCTGCAGTGTGTTCTTGTGCAGTGTCTATCCATCTCAGTTTCTTGCTCTGCTTCATGACCTATAATTGACTTTAATTCTTTTTACAATATTCAAGCAGAACCCTCTTGGATTAAAGGTGTGCACTAGGGCTGAGACACACCCCAACCAAGAACAGATTTGTACAGTAAATAGTGCAGTCTAGGGTTCACAATATGGTCAAATATCCTGGAATAAGTTTGGGATAAGAAACCTTCTAAGAGCTATGTCTTATTCCAAACAGCTTCAGTAAGAATGACAGCATTATATTTAAAGTTTGCAAGAGAAGATGGGACAGAGTCAGGAGAAAAGTCATGCAATGCTAATCATCAGGAAGCTAGTCAAGCCATGTGCCCAAGAGGAACACATGATATCTGAAGTGCTGTGATCTGAGTGGTAAGTCTTGGGAGTAGTAACCTTGATAACCTCAGCCATTCAATGTGAGACAATGTCAAGTACTCAGGATCCAGAATAGCAGTTTCCCCAAGGTCTTGGCCCCAGGACATTTTTGGCCTTGTCAAGCATATTCCTGGTTTTGGGTAAGGAATTATGTTCCTCCTCCATAAATGGGCCTCTAAAAAATCTTGGAGCATCCTGGTTCCTAACCAAATCCTCTAACAAAATAGAAAAAAAAAGGAAATAAGGGTTACTTACTTTACAACAGAACTAACCTATACAGATGACACTCACCAGATAATTGCTACTGATTGAAGAATTGATGCTAGACAATTTATAATACTGGAGAACAATGAGAATGCACATAAATATAGATATCAATGTCTTTTTAAACAACAAAAACAAAAATCCTATGCATTCTTTCAAATCTGGATAGTTACTTTTAATTTTATGACAAGCTATATGTGCAAAACAGAATTATATCTTAAATTCTTTGGTACTTAAGACTTGCATTAATTTGTACCATTCTAAGTATGTCTCGTACAGATTCTTCAGTTGTTTTCTAATTGGAATAAACTTTTTGTTACTAGGAAAAATATATAAAAGATATAATTTGAAGGGAGGATTTACTTTGGCTGATTCCTTCATTCAGTGGTCAGTTGGTCTCATTGTTTTAGAGCCAGTAGTATTGTAGAGCATCTAGATAGAGGGTGAACTGGGACTCACCGGTTCACTTCATGTCTTTCCAGAAATACTAATAGGAAAGGAGAAAAAGACACAATATATATTCAATAGCATATTACGGTGATCAATATTCTCAGTCATGCCCTATGTTTCACAGATATGTTACATTTAAGCAGATTGTTCAAATTTTTAGCCCACAATCAATCAGTGCATGAAAACTTTGTCTGTCTTCATGATCTGATTTTCTATGTAAAAGAACCTCACAGGTACACTGATAGATACGGAAGGCTAATATAAATATTTGTTAATACAAAAAAGATGACAATAAAGGTAACATAAAATGCTCTGTACTTATGATTTTCTTTTATGTGATTTGCAAATATATAGACAAAAACAAAAATCCAGTTTGATTGCTAACCATTTGTCTAAGAATTTGTCATCCTACAAATGAAGTGGTGTAGGAGGTCCTTCTGTGTTTGTGTTGCTTTCATTGGTTGAATAAAGAAACTGCCTTGGCCTTTTGATAGGGCAGAGCTGAGGTAGGAGGGAAAGACAGAACTGAATGCTGGTAGGAAGAAGGCAGTGTGGCAGACACCATGAATCTCCTGCCTGAGATGGACATAGGTTAGAATCTGGCCAGTAAGCCATAGTCACATGGTGATACACAGATTTAATAGAAACGGGTTAATCAAGATGTGAGAGTTAGCCA
>LOJH01013488.1:0-26826 GCA_001685095.1 Ellobius talpinus
AATAATAATAATAATAATACAGCCTGTCATTTGAAACAGCACATGTTTAAATGTGGTCTAGCTGTCCCAGATGCAGCTTAAATGCTCATACTTATATTGGCTGCTGGTTCGTATAGCCATGGGTCTGGTTTTGTTACCTGAGTTGTTAGGGTCAGAGCTTAAGCTCTTGGACCCTGACTTACTGGGCTCTGCCACTCATCACTCATCCCCCCCCAGCACGCCAGTTAGATAGACGAGTAATAGTGAAGAGCAGAGGGAGGTGTGTTCTGTGTTGCTGCCTTAGGGGAGAAGACCAAATTAAGAGAGCCAATGGATATCCCACCTCCCCCAAACTCCTTGCTGTGGGTCTTGATGAGGCTTAGATTGACATAGAAGACAAGGAGCACATGTAAGGAAGCAATCCAGCTGCCGTCCCGCCCTTGTCCCCTGGTCACCCTTGTCCCAGCGCCAGTGTCCCTATTGCCCCCCATAGGTCAGAACTGTATCATCTCTTTGTGGAGGCAGGTTCCTGCTCTGGCTGCCACCAACCTTCAGCTTTTTCTTTCTCTCAGCCTGAGATTCCCCAGGAAATTCCAGTTTCTCAGAGACCATTGTTTCAATGGTCTGAAGCCAATGGGAGGGGCACAGTGTCTCTGGAAGGTCCCTATTCCTGTCAGGATCATTGTGGTCTGATTTCTGATGGAGGCGGGGATCTGTAAGAATTAACATTGGGTCGGCAGGCTTGGTGGCAAGTACCTTTACTCACGGAGCCATATCACCAGCCTTACAAGAATGTTCGTATTAGAGGCTGGGGAATATAAATATAGTCCAGCAACAGAGCGCTTGCCTCCCGTGCCCAAGGCCCTGGGTTCAATGCCTGGTATCCTATACACAAACACATTTCCCCACACACCCACACAACCAGATTTCAAAAACTAAAATAAGCAAACAGGAACAATGTTCTTTCCAGATAGCCTAAGGGGCTTGCTGTTTTGGAAGCAAAGGAGTCTTCTGAGGGCTGGTTTCATTTAGTTACCCTTACCTGTTCATTGCTAAACCCCACCCCCACTGCCACCCCTCACCCCGTACACTTACACTGTTTACTGATTGAAGCCAGCAAGACGAAGACAGACAGGTCCTGTCACTGAAAGCTGAAACATCTGAATGAGGTTTATGTTGAATATGAAAGCCTGTAGGAGGCAGCATTGATGGTGCAGACCAAAGTTGTCAAGTCACAAGATGTAACTCTGCCTTGACCACAGCTGGGATTTTATTAAGGTTGTGCTGTGCTTAGAATGTATGTTTAGAAGCTTTGAGTGCTTTGGATTGTAGGGGAAATTTGCATCTGAGAATGTTTCAGTAAACTGACATTGTTTTTCAAGGATGTAACTGGGGATTGTTTTCCTTAGTATCAGAGTATTGCTTTTCAGCTTACTGCAGTATTTAAAATGTTTTGGTTTTGTAAAAATAATAATAACAGTCCATAAGTATTGCTGAGTTTATGGTCAATTATTAAACGCAGTATGTTTTTTTTCTCTAGTTCCTGAGACATACTACCAATTTAAGGAGAGTGGGAGGGAGGGAAGAAGGATTGTTTTATTTTAGGCTTATAGTTTTGGTGGTAGCTGGTCAGATTATAGCTACAGTCAGGAGGCAGCTAGAGCTGAACTCTAATGTCAAGAAGGTCTGTTTGTTCAACGTGACAAGTGAAATTACCTGGCGCGGGTGAGGAGGAAACACAAAACGCAACAAACCCGCTTAGGAGTTTATTGGTCAGGTTGGTCTGCAAAGAGTGGGCGTCTACATGGCATCCTGCTTTTAAGGGCTGTCTAGCGCATGTGAACAGGGGGATGATTGTGGTTACATCATATGCAGATGACGGAGCTCAGGCATGCACGCAAGGGCTCACGCAGTTGCCTCAGACGTAGGTGCTGCAACCTTGTCGCACATGGGTCACACAGGGTCCTTTAAGATCCTCTGGGGCCATTCGGCAGGCACTTCTGCCTGAGGGTTTGTCTGCACGCGTGGCCCTAGAACCCGGAAGTGTCAGTCATGCTGTGTGGCTGAATCATTACAGGTGTATTTACCTTTGTCAGAATTTGCCCAAAATGTCACCTAATGAGGATATACGGTTTTGTATTTTCAGCATCAATGAGTGAGAGAGCCAGGAGCTTCTCATCCTCTCCAGAGTTTGATGATGTTGGTTTTAGACGTTAGCTGGTGACTCTAACAGTGTTTTGTTGTTTTAAATGGTAGCCCCCAGTGACACACAGCATTGGAGATCGTTGACACTGGTGTGTGCTATCCATGTGTGTTCTCTGATGAAGTATCTGTCCTATTGTTGTTTGGGGCTTGGTTTTGGTTCTTTAGACATAGTCTTGCTCCATAGCCCAGGCTGAGCTCAAACTTGCAGGCGCCCTTGTCTTTCAACCTCCTGCACTCTGAGATAAGAGGTTTGCAGCGCCACATCCAGCATCCTTCAGATCTTCTGTGCTTTTTAATTGGGCTCTTTGTTTTCTTATGTTGTAAGAAGTCTCTGAGTATTGTTATTTTTTAATTATATTTATTTATGTTATTTTATATGTGACTATTGTGTATATGTACAATGTGTGTGCTTGGCACCATTGGAGGTCAGAAGGCAGCATTGGATCCCCCAAAACTAGGAATTGAATCTGGATAACTCTGCAATAGCAAGAAGTGCCCTTAACCATGGAGCAGTCTTTCCACCTTCTGTATTGGGGCTTTAAGTCCTCTGCTAGTTATGTGTTTGGAAAGGAAAAAGTGTTCCCTTAGTTTGTGAATTGTCCTAATCCTCTTAACTGTCTTTTGGCAGGCAGAAGTTAATTAAATCCAGCTTACCCACTATTTTCTTTGTTTATGCTTTTGACGTTGTGTCTAAAATCTAAGATGTATCCTGTTGCCTAATACATAGGCATAAGAATTCTTGTGTTCTCTTCTACGTCAGCACCCACATGCTTTTGCAGCGTGGTGCCCAGTTGCTGAAGCAGTATGTTGGAGGCTCTGCACTATGAGAATTAAGGCTTTCAAGGTAACTAATTCTCAGAAGGAGTGCTTCATTTCTGCAGATTTCCTTGAGTTCCCTTGTATTCCTAGAATACAGGGCTGTGTTTTCATGGGCACAATATGCTCCCGTGACTCTCAGGTGTATCCAAGAGCAGGTCTGCAGTGATGAGGGTTCCATAGTTCTGTACCAGCCATTACAACCACCATAGTGACCATCATGCACTTGAAACAGGCCAGCGTGAACCAAAGACATAAATTAAGTTCCAGTTAACTTAAACTTAAGCTGCCTTACATAGCTTGTGGCTGTCGCAGTAAACAGCACAGCAGTAGAAAGTTAGGACAGGTTGGAAAAGCTCCTGGTCAATGCTGCTCTTCCGTCTCCTTCAGCACATCCTTGCTGAGCCTCTCTTAGGTGGTCAGGCAGAATCCTAAGTACTGGCAAAACAAGAGTGAAACACTCAGCAAGGTTAGGTTCTCTGAAGTCTTCAGGATTCAAGTGGCTTTCTGAAGGTGACAGAACAGTGTCAGAGTCCAGGTCTTCTGCTGCTAATAAAATATTCCTTGCCCGTTGTAGGACTCAGCCATAACAAGCTCAGTAGAGGCCTGGGTCTCATTATTTTACCCTAAGGCAATACCTGGTTCCAAGAAAGACCACAAACTGAGACCACCCAGGTACCACCCAGGAGCAGAGCATCCAAAGGAAATTCCTAACGTCCCAACCATTGTAGATAGGGTCACCTGCCAGCACACACCTATCGCTTTTCACCTGGACACCCATAGACAAATGTCAGCCAATCAGGGATCCTGAACCTTAGGAATTCTTCACCCCTACCTTTGCTCTTATAAAAAGCCCAACCCCAACTGAGCTTGGGGCTCTCCCATCACTCCATATGTTGGAGAATAAAGGCTCTTTGCTTTTACATATAGAACTTGGTCTCCTAGGTGGTTTGGGGGGGGACTCTGTGATCTGGGTATAACACTCATACTGTCTCCCTTAGGAAACCCCTTTGCTCCTTACCCATCTCTCAGCATCCACCATTAGTCTGTTCCTGCACATCACCAAGAGTGCTCACAGAGACTGGGAGGCCAGAGGCAGAGCATTTGCCTGTGTGAGCCTCTCCCTTGGGTCCTTAGCACCGCAGAAAGGCAGGTAGGGAGGGAGTGTATGAATGGATAGTCTACCCTTGCTGTAAAGATGGCAGGGCACAGGCACACATTTCTTTGCTCCTTTGGAACTGTGATCGTTTATTATCTGCAAGCTTCAAGCACAAATGAATAAGGATCCTCTTTACTTTGTCCCACAGTAAGTGTTAGACACGTTAGAGAGGTAAGATGAAGCCTTGGGGCATTTCCCATGTGCAACATCTCATGCCTGTCCTAACATAGTCTTTACTATCAGGTAAAGATTGTTGGAAAATGATATTCTTGGCGTCACACAGAGAAACACCCAAACAAAGCAAAAGTAATGCAGAAGGCAGTTTCATTTGGTAAAAAGGATACACAGCAGCCCTGGTTGGGTTAGCAAGCACATGGGAGTTCCAGGGAGGGTAATTACATCACTTAATTTTCATTCTAATGTAGGCAGTGACTGTTTCTCATCTGGTGAGGCCTCATTCATAATCTATGCAAAGGAAATGAAGGAAACAGGGGAGGGCTGGGCTGCTCCGGCTCATCAAGTTCCTGGGAATGTCGCAGGAGCCTTCATGCAAAGGAAAGTTTAACCAGGTGGGGGTGGGTGTTAAAGATTATACACACACACACATACACACACAGTGGGGAAGATTTATGGAATATCGGTCTTTGGTACACTAGCCACATTTGGTTAACTGTTTCTCATAAGATAGTATCCAAGATGACTAATGTCTGTTCACTGATCATGACTGGCAGGAATGAAGTCAAGAGACCATGCATCTCAAACTGACTATCAGACCACTGAAACAGTGGACTCAAAGAAATGGGATGTCCCCCTGGAATCTCGGTGCTGGGAGAAGGAAAAGGCCCAACCAGTGGGGAGTTTTATCCCCTGGAAAGAGATCTCACCCAGCTCTGACAACTTGTCAGAGCATATTCTAGAACGAGACTGCAGTTCAAACAACAAGAGGTCACAGGGAGCACACCTTGACTAAGATAGCTGAGACTTGATTTTCCTGGGCCCTCTATTGAAACTTCAGCCTCAGTTCAGGAGCCTAAAGACAAATTTGGGGAGTTCTCTGGTTCTCTTTGTCCCCCTTTCCAATGTGGCCTTCTTGAAGAAGTCTCCTTTTTCCACTTTCTACTATTTTTTAGATGATTTTTAAAAAACTAACCTATTTGTGTGCACATGTGTGCGCCCACATGAGTTTATGTGCACCCTGTGTGTGCAGGCTCCCCCAGAGGATGGTCCTGGCATTGCAGGCAGTTGTGAGCTGCCTGATGTAGATGCTGGGAACAGAGCAGGAAGCTTAATGACTGGACCATCACTCCAGCCCCTCTCTGCTTTCCAATTTTAATTTAACTCTTTTAATTTGCTTACTGAGGAGATTACCAGTTGACACCCGCAGTTCAAGTGCAGACTCAACGCTCCCTCCTATTGTTGGCCCTTCTCACATCTAAGGGATAGTGCCTGGCTGTGTATGACTGGCGTGGGAACTCAAGGCAAAAGCGTGTGTCTGATTTGTGACATTTTTGTGTCAGCCCAGTTGTGTCCAGCCACCACTGTGACAGCCCATGGGAACTTGTAGGGTACCTCAGCCCCACCAGCAGGTCCCCGTTCACATCCCAATGAGCCTGCCCACCCCGAGTGTTCCTAGCACGGGGCTTCCAAGTGCATTATGCTGTCTTCCTTTTTATCTTACTCAGGATTCAGTTGCAAAACCCTCAGCTACCCTTAACTCACTTCTGCTTTTGTTCTTCTTCCCCTTTTTTCCTAGTTATTCCTGATATTTGAATTCTTTTTTCCTTTTTTAATTGATTTTTATTGAGCTCTACATTTTTCTGTTCCCCTCTCTGCGTCTCCCCTCCCCCCTTCAACCCTCCCCCAAGGACCCCATGCTCCCAATTTACTCTTAGTTCTATGTGGACAGAAAATAACTCTGAGGTCCCCAGAGCTCAATTTCTTAACTTGCATCTTGTTCTCTCTCTCAAAAAAAAATCCTTCCTTCCTGCAGAACTTAGTATGTGGGAGAGTTTTCTGTTTGAAATAAGTTTAGGTAAATCTACCGTGATGCAGTTTGTTCTGGGATTCCTTTGGAGGAATGTTGGAGCCTCGCAGGGCATAGATGTCTGAGACAGATGTTGCTGAAGCCATGTTAACTCTGTCATTTACGAGACAGGCTACAAGAACAAAAACCAAGCTGAAACAGTGTCTCCAAAAGGAGCGAACTGCTGAAGGCCAGAGCAAGAAACATCTCAGAAACCTCACCAGGACAAACAACAGATCAGGGCTGGGACTGTGACAAGGGTGTGGGTAACTACAGGAAATGGATTGTGGGTAACTACAGGAAATGGATTGTGGGTAACTACAGGAAATGGATTGCTAGCCAAGTCACTGTAGCAGGTTATGGTCGGCTGGGGAAGAGTTCTTATCAGTCTTGAGGGACTGAATTCAGTCAAGAACCAGTTTAACAGAAGTTGGTTTGGCAAAGGAGTGGTTAAGTTAGTCTAAGCGGAGCCCTCCAAAGAGAGATTGCTGTGGATTGTCCCAAGATGGACAGCAACCCAGTGGGTCCTTCGTGAGGATTTTAAAGTTTCTGACTATGTGTGAGGTGAGCATTAGAGCATCCAGGCCCTTTATGCCCTAAGCACACAAGCTACTGGGAAGCCCTGGAAACTCTACTGTCAGGGATCAAGGCAACTTGAGTTATAGCCACAGCCACACGGCAGTCTTGTCCGGTCAGCTTAGCTCTCACACCCAGCTGCTAGCCCTTTTATTTTCCTTCCTCTGTGCACCCATCCTCCCTGCTTTAATGTTTGTTTTTACTGTAATTTAATGACTGGCAAGAGAGACCTCCATAATGGATGGGAATCCAGCATCCTCTTTCTTGGGGAGTCCAGTGTTAACCCTGCTGAGATACTTAGCAGCTGTTCATCCACTTACTAACCTACTGAGGTACATACACTACAGGATCCCGTGATTCTAGCTTCCACATTCACTGGCCGCACTCACCCCCCCACCCCTTGCCAAAGGTCTCTTCTACCTGAGACTTTCACATAGCTCTGCCCATAGACTAAGTATGTTTCTTCATATTTCGTAATTCTTTCTTGATTGATTTTTTTATACTGAGCTTCATTTTTCTTTTCTGTTTTGATTTTAAAGGGCAGGATTATGTAACCCAGGCTGGACTTGGGTTTACTATGTAGCAGAGGTTGACCTTTAACCTTGAAATCCTGGTCCTCCTGCCTTTACCTTCCAACTGCGAGGATTACAGGCATGTGCCACTGTGCCCAGTTTCACTTCTATTTTCAAAGGTAGGATTTATTTTTTTAAGTAAGAGTGGTAATTGTAGTAAATATGTGAATTGTACTTTAAATCTATCAACTATGTAATTAAGTTATATTTAAGCAGAGGTGTGGACCACTTTGCTACTTGGTGGTGTGACCACAAGTGGCATCTTGCTTAAAAGCAAACTTTTAATAAACCATGGCTAAGTAATTTTATTTCTTCACCAACACCCATCCCCTAATATGTAATGAGCACAAGGAAAAATGAGGCTTACTGTTTCTGTCCTCAGTTTATGATGATAATTGAAAAGACTTATTATTATAAACTTCTTTTTTTTAAAGATTTATTTATTAAGCATACAATGTACTGCTGGCAAGGATGGCACCAGGTCTCATTACATTACAGATGGTTGTGAGCCACCATGTGGTTGCTGGGAATCGAACTCGGGACCTCTGGAAGAGCAGCCAGTGTGCCTACCCTCTGAGCCATCTCTCCAGCCCCTCATAAACTTCTTTTTATAGAGATGTTATGGTAGCTGATATTGGAAATATGTCTCAGAAATTTTTGGCCCATCTTTCTTATTCTTTTTCTTCCTTTTCTTCAGATGTGTTGAGTCTCTTTCTTAATTATACTAGCAGCCTTTAAGAAAATTTGATTCCTAAATAAGAGGAAAGCTTAAATAATTTATATTTATATATGAAACTTTAAAGAAACAGAGGGCTGGAGAGATGGCTCAGTGCCTAAAGGACACTTGTTGCTCTTACAGATTCAGTTTCCAGCATTCCCATCATGGCTCCTAACCATCCAGTTCATAATAACCCCAGTTCCAGGGAATCTGGAATCTTTTTCTGATCACCACGGGCACAGGCATGTGTGTGGTACACATACATATATGTAGGCGAAACATTCAAATTCATAAGATAAAAATAGCGAAATCTAAAACAAGAAAAAGCAGCAGGGTAAGGAAACCCCTACCCTTGTTCTGTAGCCAGGAACAGACCATGAACCTCTTACACCTTGCAATGATACATGGTGAAGGAGTATTTAATTATTCCATTGTATTTACCACAGCTTAAGCAGTTTCTTAACTGTTACAGAATGAGGTTTTTAGAGTTTCATTGTTACTAACAATGTCCTGATTAATAGGTTCAGGTAAATTTTGTTCATGTTTGTAAAATCAAAGACGTATTTTATTTTACAGCTTAATAGCAGTTTGATAATTTTGGTTGTTTTTTTAAGGCTAATTAGTAAATGAAAAGATAGTAGTTTTTAAAATTTGAATTTCTTTGTTTACTAGTTAGGTTAAATACTCTTTCAGTTCCAGTGTTGAAATATGAAGGGTTTTTTCCCTTTCCTTTTTTTTTATGAAGATTCACAAGCATTTGCTAAAATTAAAAAGTAGTTTAATTTTCACTGTTTTAGTATGGTGCATTTTTATGGCTTCTATTTTTCTCTCTATTTTAGAAGTTGGGATGTAACACCCATGAGATTACTTTGTGTCATGGAGGAGAAAGCCAGACTGAGCCAGGGAAGACACACCCACTGTGGAATGAAGGGGTTGTAAGGCACAAGCTCATAATCGCCCCTTCTCTCTGGGCTTTAAAAATGAAAAGATGAGTGACCTCCTGTTCCTGGGATGGTCCAGACACAGTCCATATTGGGCACAGAGAAGTACAGGGTGGCCTTTCAGATATTTTAAATTTCAGAGTCTATAATTAGAAAACACTCTGAGTTTTTTATACAGTGTTACCCTGACCACACCCATCCTTATTAGTGGCTCATCTCTTCTCCTTTCTCTTCTTTCCTTTTTCTTATTTTCTTAAAAAAAAAAAAAAAAGAAGAAGAAAAAGAAAAAGAAAAAATCTCAAGGTCTCACTCTGGAGTCCTGGCTGCAGTTTACTGTGTAGACCAGGCTGGCCTTGAACTCAGATCTGGTCTGGGATTAAAGGTGTGCACCACCATGCCCAGCTCTGCCCCTCTTTGGTATACACCTGTAGGCACATCCTACACTCTGCCTCTGAGAGTTTTCAGTGCCACACTTATGTGCCACACTCTAAAATGCTGTGGTCTCTTCCTTTCCATTACCTCAGGGACTTCTGATCTTTTTTTGCAAGACAATGAGACTTTGTTTATTGAGACCGGGCTCCCTTGGTGGCCAACTCCAGTTACTAATGCCCTTGCCTTAGTGTCTTTTCCTGGGGTACAATCATATGCCACCAAGCCCACTTTAAACTTGTGACTCTTAGCATGAGTTAGTGAAGAAATATTGGCATACAACCATCAACTCTGCCAGGCCTTGTATCTCTCTAAAAGGCAGTTAAAAGCCTAACAGTGCCTCTTCCCTCACAGCGCTTACGGTCTCACAGAAAGGAAATAAACAAATCTTATCTTTTCTACCAATTGACCAAATAATTGCTCTTAGAGAACTACATCACTAGAATTGCACTCATAGAATTTCTTCTACACACTGATGGAGAAGAAAATGCAGAGTAGGGTAGAACAAGTGTAAGGGGTCCCAGAAGGCCTCTTTAAGGAAGTAAAGTTTGTCCGGGATGTGCAGGGTTAATGCCATTCCCACAGCAGAACGCTGCACCTTGTCCCTGTGAACTGCAAGTAGAATATTCTATGTCTGCTTTCTATAGCAATATACCACATGGACCAGAATGAAAAAAATGAGCTGTGGTAGTCCACTTACATATTTACACCCTCGGCAGTGTTTACCATCTACACCATTTCAAAATAACTAGGAGGGAGTTGGGATGTTTGTGAAAACACACACACAGACAGGGACGCAGAGGAAGGGAGGGTGTGTGTGTGACAGAGAGACAGATAGAGCGAGCAAGGGAGGGAGAAAGACAGGTTAGCCTGATTTGATCATTGCACACCTGTCCACATGTATTGAAAATTTGAAATTCCACAATGTATTTAAAAAGTATGTTCAGTCTTTATGTTGTAGTTAAGTAGAGAGATCAACAGCATTTTACCTTAAGAAAAAAAATCTTAAATAGTCTCTAGAACTTAGCTACATTAAACGGGAAAGGTTGACAAACTGGGATGGGATTTCCTCCCAACTTTATGAAATTGTCATGGGGTTTCAACACATCACAGTGTCTATACAGTTCAGGGGTATCTGAGGGAAGACATTGCCTTTCTTAGTTAAGAGATTCTATTGCGGAAAGAATCTGTTTCAGTTTACAACTCTCTGGTCACACTCCATTGCTGAGGGAAGTCAGGTCAGGAACCTGGAGGCGGGAGCTGATGCAGAGACCGTGAGGGGTGCTGCTTGCTTGCTTGCTCCCCATGACTTACTCAGACTGCTTTCCTATAGAACCCAGGACCACCACCCTAGAGGTGGCACTGCCCACATCGATTATCACTTTTAAAACACGTACTACAGGCTGGCCCACAAGCCGGTCATACCAAAATGACTCTAGCATGTGTCAAATTGATGGAAACACTATTCAGTACAGACCCCTCTTTAAAAGCTGAGACTGTTTTCTCTAATGATAATAGAAATTTACAGAAAACTCATCTATCATCTGACTTATAGTAATGTATGTTTTAACTACAAGAGCTTAGAACCTGAGTGACCATATCAAGATGCAATACACTTCTGAGTTGTTTGATCCCAAGATGCTTCTCTTCCAGAGGACGACTCTTCAGATCTATTAGATCTGGGTACAGAGTGCTCCCCTGCCTCAAGGCACAGAATATTTCCTCATGGCTGCATTTCAGTCATCTCCCCTTCTTAGAGGATATGTATTTCTAATCTAGCCCCGCCTCCTCCTGCTCTGACTGTGCAGGACCATGGCTGTGGGAATGGAGGAGAGGGTGGGCAAGGTTCTCTGTGTAGTGCTGACTGTGACGTGCCCTTGGCTTTTCACTCATCCAAATGAAACCTCTGATGATGTCTTAACATGGCAACCTGGCCTCCACCGATGCTCAGGCCTCTTGTGTTGAGATCTGCAGGACTGTGTTAAACCTAAGTGTAAACAGGGCTTCTCTGAAGAGGAGACCTTCACACACCTCAACCCAAGCCCAAATTGTAGTCATTTTGTAAGACTTTAGGAGTAGCCTGCCTTTATACTGATTTTATTCGTTTACCAAATCCGTATGAGCTTTACCACATGCTCAATGCTCTTCCCTTATTATGAAGTCCTCCCATTGAACCAATTCTTTTAAGGACCTTGTCAAGTGTGTATGCTTACTGCCTCAATCCATGGAGGAGGACACTAAAGGCCCGTGGCATTAGGTCTGGCATTCTTCATGCCCAGTTCTCCCTTGGCTGCCTTTGTGAGCAAGAGCTCCTGTTCTGTGTTCGAACAACTACATTCCCTACTTGGTAACAGTTCTTTACTGATCTGAGTTCTAGAACTTACCTGACTCCTCTGTGAACTTGTCTGTGGCACATCATCTTCCAAAGAAAAGTCTCCAAATTCTGTGGCACTCTGTCTTTCTCAATATAACGGTGTACACTGGGATGGGTACATGATTTTGGCGTAGTTACCCACACCCAGTTTGACAGACAGAAAGTGTTGCGCTTAGCTGTGTTGCTGAACAGAACTTGATAATAATCAGTTGAACAAGCTGATAATATTAACTAATAGAAAATACTGTGTGGTACATGCTTTTAATTATGGGCCAACTTGTTTGTCCACAGCGCAAGAGCAATCACTTGCTTTTTTGTTTGACTTATCTTTGCTGTCTAAGGAATTCAGCGTACCCTATCCACGCCCTAGAATTCTCTGAACTGTGAGGAACCTTTGAAGTGTTCAACGTTCGGACCTGAGTTCTGAGAAAGATCAATGTGGGCTTGGGAGTCAGGAAGCCCCAGTGTAACTGAGTTGATGTCCTGGTATAACTGTGGTGATGGCCTCGTGTCATCGTGGTAATGGCCTGGTGTGGCTGTGCTGAGGGCCTGGTGTGGTTGTGCCAAGGGCCTGGTGTAGGTATACAGGTACCTGGACTCTAAGCTTTTCACCCTCAAGTGAATCTGAACTCCTCAGCACAGCTAACACCCTAACTTCTTTGTGTTACTACTCCAAGGGAGCACTCTGTTGTCTCCCACAGCTGATTCTCAGGAACAGCTTGTGGCTAAGACTTTTGAGTCTCAACTCCCTACCATGACTTCTTTGAAATTAGGGTTAATTTTGTTCTTGAAAGTTAAATTCGGTTCAGAAATCTTTCTGTTTGCTGTCAGGTCCTTTAGGAACAGAGAGACAGGGTTTCTCTGTGTAGCCCTTCTGTCCTGGAACTCTACAGAGCGAGTGGCCTATACCAACTGTGTGGTTTTTATTGCTACAAATATGTAGTATTGACCTTGTAGGGAATTCAGCCCTCATTGGGCCATGTAATCCAAGCATAATACTGTTTTCTTGGAGATGGAGCAATGTCTCAGTGGTTAAGAACACTCACTGGAGCCGGGGGCTGTGGTGGTACACGCCTTTAATCCCAGGTGGATCTCTGTAAATTCAAGGCCAGCCTGGTCTACAAAAGAGCTAGTTCCAGGACCAGCTCCAAAGCTATGCAGAAACACTGTCTCGAAAAAACAAAACAAAACATACAAACAAAAAAACCACTCACTGGCTGCTCTTCCAGAGGTCCTGGGTTAGATTCCCAGCATCCACCTGGTGGCTCACAGCCTTCTGTAACTCTAGTTCCAGAGGATCTGATGTCCTCCTCTGACTTCCACAGTCACTGTGTGTACACAAAGCATATACATACATGCAGGCAAAACACTCACACACTAAAAATAAATAAATTAGCAACAAAAAAATTATCAAGTTTTTTTCCCCTCATCAGTTAAGGTTCATTGTCCTACACAGCATTCTGTAGGCTTGTTTGTCTTCTATAAAATGCAGACTAATTCTTGGAATATTGCTAGGGTTAGAATGCCTATATGGGCTGAGATTAGGAACGTATTATTTCTCAATAACAGACACTGGTGCTGCCTCCCCGCCTGTACGGTAGCGTCTGTCCCATGGAAGTCGGGTGAAGAAAATAACTGAATTATTCTACAGATACTTACTGAATGCCGTCTGTTTGCCAGATGCTCGTTTCAGTGTTGGAATAAGCAGTGAACCAAACAGGAAGCTCCCATGTTGCCTCCATCCCTAGCTGGGAGCAGGGAGGCACAGAGAATTGGTTTTGCCTCAGGTATCCTGGGAACAATCCCTTCAATACGGCAGATAAACTGGGTGAAGAGGGAAGGGATCAGCATCTGTTTTGGAAAATAACACAGCCCTGTGGTCCAGACACTGCAGATTTCAGAAGTTCATGAAAACGACAGAGAAAAAGATAGGGCTTCATCAGTACAAGTTGAGCTGAAAAAAAGAAAGGTTACTTTTCAATTATACTATTTTCATTCCTCAACCTCTTGTCAGGGTCAAAACATCCTTTCTAGAATGCCTAAACAAGCAAATGAAGTTATGCTTCATCATGTAAAAAGTGTGCGGTAGAGCAAGCCATGCTGTAACTTTCTCTTAACTGTATGTGGAGCAAGTTTGACAAATGAATACTGATGGCACCTGCTAACCGCAGCCACAGAGCCATCCTTGGGGCAGATCTACAAGTTCGCCTGCCCACCTTTGGCTGGTGTATTAGTTCCTTTTCTCTTGCTGTGATTGAACACCAGAGGATTTGGGTTTGGTTCCCAGCACCCACATGGTAGCTCACAACCGTCCGTAATTACAGTGCCCATCCAGCATCTTCTTCTGGCCTCCATGGACACTGCATGCACCTGGTGCACAGACATAGATGCATAAACAAAAAACAAAGGTTAACAACAACAACAAAATACCAACGTTTTTAAAGTTTCATTTTATTTACTTAGGCTGAGGATTGAATGAGCATCAGGCCCCACATGTGTTAAACATTACTCTACCACTAAGCTGCATCCATAACCCCCAGAATTTTTTTTATTAAAAATTTCCACTTCCTCCCATTTCCCTCCCAACCCCCAGAATTTTTATCATTTCTCGGCCTTTTGGCTAAGATCAAACAAAGAGTTTATGTTTTCTGTAGTCAAGAGCAATGGTTTCAAATGCTCGGCTTTCATTAGTATGTTTTTTGCAGATTATTGGCGACTTTTCTTGTTGCTGAGAGCCAATGCCAGATAAGAAGCTCATTAAAAAGAGTTTATTTTAGTTCGAGGAGAGATAGCTCAGGGAAGCTGCACGCCCGGGAGGTGACTGGTCATGTTGTGTCTGTAGTCAGAAGGGAGAGGGAGGGAGGAAAGAAGGGGGGAGGGAGGAGGAGAGAACTAGTGATGGCCCAACTGACTTTCTCATTATTCAGTCTGGGGACCCCAGTTCATGTGGTGGGGTCCTCAGAGTGGGTCTTGCCTCCTCAGTTCTGGAAATATTGTCACAGACACACCCAAAATCTTGTTTCCAAGTTGATTCAAAATGCAGTTCAGTTGACAATGGAGAGCAACTGTAGCGGCTGACATCAAATAGTACTCGGTCGGCTGTTGCTTCTTCTAGGGGTGATAAGGAACTGAGTGACATTGTGACAGCCACCATTCAGTGTTTTCCATGTGTTACCTCCTAGTTTTTATTGAGTAGCTACTCTACTATTGGTTCCACTTCAGAGTTAGAGGGTTATGTCACTTTCCCCAAAGTTAAGTGATTTGCTAAAATATGACAGGATGGAATTTGATAAGTCTTTCTTATTTACCAGCTAGACCATTAGGCAGTAGTCTTTCCTGAGCCACACACATGGTAACATCTCCCTGGTACCTCAGGAACCTGGGTAAACATAAACATACATAAACATATACATTCATTCTTTAGTATGGCAGTGGTCTAATTCCTTGCTGCTGAGTGCCCAGAATCATATTTGGAAGTTTTGAAAAATGCAGAACATCACCCCCAGGTCCTGTTATTTCTGAGGCAAAGCCAAAATATGCTAGCGTGGCCTTGCTGGGTTACCAAGGATCCAGACTCTCTCTTTCCAGCCAAGTCACTTGCCTACTGCTTGTAAACATAATAATGGTCCCTTCTGAGCATACCATCCCTTCTGTCTCAGATGAGCCCACTCTTAGCTAACCGGACTCCTCTTCATCCTTCAGATCTGAGTTGAGAAAGCCTTTCTTCCCAGAAGACTTCTGAACTTTCCAGACAAGTTGTGTCCTTGGCTTTGTGTTGCTAAAGCCCTGAACTTTTGATTATTCAAATAATACCTCCCTGTGTGATAGGGAATTATTTAGTTTCTCAACTATTCTGTAGACTCTCTGAAACAGGGACTAAGGCTGGCTTGTTCACCTGGCCATAATGGGCAGATGCCTAAATGAAGGTTAAATACCTTTTCAAAATATGAGATAGTCGGGAGTCATTTAATTCTCAAGGTACACACACCATACACTGCTTACTGTCCTAGACAGCACACTGTGTACAAGTGATGATCAGGGATCCTTAGTCAATCAGAGGAGTGAAATTCCTTTAGAGTTTTTATGGAACAGGTACCAACACATTCATGAGTTTAAATTCTTAGGTGTCAGCAGGCAGACTCGTTTCTCAAGGTCCAGACTCTGACAATCTGAAGACCTGAGTTTCATAATCTAATGAGTGAGCCTAAACCTTACCTCTAAAACGTTTGGAAAGTAATTCACATCCTTTAGATCTTGCCATTAATTATAAACACAGCCAGTTTTGGTTGTGGCAATACCTTTTTCTTAAATATTCTATGAATTTTTGTTGAATTTTTCTTTTAACTACGTCTTTAGAAAGAACACTTTTTTCTTTTTTGGAGATGATAAAGATTTCACATGATGCTTGAGATGGTCAGACCTAAACACATAATGCATGCAAGCAATGCTAAACAAATTTAGCAGTCTGTATTTACATGGCACGGGAGGTGTTGGGGGAAATTTATGTGATTGATATTTTAAAATTAAAAATAAATTAAGAAAAATTGCAAAGTAAGTCTATACTTGTCTAGCTATCAAAAATAAAGTAAATTCATATTACCCTTAAGAGTGTGTGTTAGTGCCTATGGTGTGAAGCACACTGAAAACACAGTATCAGGATGAATACTATGTGGTAAGAAGAAGAGAAACTTCTAAAGTTGCTTTTTTACCCTTCAATCTAAAAATGTTAAATAAGTTTAGAATATAGGGCTTTCCCAAAAAGATTAAGCCTACACCTTACTTTGTTGTATTTATGGTAGGTATGTTCACTGAAATGAAACAACACCCAGAATACTCAAAATGGAAATTTAAAAATAGGAGGGGGAAAAAAACATCCATGTATCTGATACGTTTGTTTTAAGCTCAAAAAAATTTTGTTGTTGTTGTTGTTGTTTATCGAGACCTGGCTGTAACAGTCCTGGCTGTTCTGCAACTCACTCTGTAGACCAGGCTGGCCTCGAACTCACAGTGATCTGCCTACCTCTGCCTCCCGAGTGTTGGGATTAAAGCCTTGCGTCCACACCACGCGGCTAAAACAAAATAAAACAAACAATTAGCAACTCATTTCCTTTGAATATTTAATATAGAAATAACCGGGAAAATGAGGAATCCAAAAAAAGAAAAACATAGTGACAGAATGGATGTGATCATCTCATGGTATTTATGTGTGAAATTCTCAATTTAAAAAAGTAAGAAAGAAAATTACAGAAAAAGGCTAATATTGTTGGAGACATATACTAGGAGTCTAGGCTTCTAACTCCGTGTTTGGGGGATAGGAGAATGGAAGATTCATCCCAGGGCTTTGGGTGCTGGGCAGACAACTCTGCTGTGTCCCTAGCTAACATCCTGTCGGTTTGGATTCGTAGCTTCTCTAGGAACCCAAGTACATACACCATCCTGAATTTGAAGAGAAATTAGTAAAATGACGCTAGCCAGCTGTGTCATCTTAATGGTATTTGAGGGTGAATTCTCTCAATTCTGAAACTGATTATTTTGCAAGCCACAATTCTTGATATAAGAAAAAAAGTGAAAGTTTTCTGGTGGTCTGGAATATATTCTACCAAATGAGTCAATCTCCTTACAAACAAACAAACAAACAAAAGCCCTTGTTTGATTATGAGGTCAGTGCCTGACTAAGTGCTGTTAGGGAGTGTGTTACATGCACTTAGTTCCTAAGAGGGAAACTCACTAGTAAGGGATGACGAATAAGTCACTTCCTGACTCTTAGAATTCCATTGTCCTTGGATGAGCAAGAAAGAGTCCTGTAATGACCTTCCAATCTTGCCTTTCCTTCAGCCACAAAGGAATGGGTGTGTTGTCTAGATGGCGTGTACCTCTGAATTCTCTTGACCTAAAAGGAATGGCTATAGAAACCTCCACTACCAGCAAGGAGAAAGGGAGAAAAAAATTGTCAGGGTTAAGCATTAAACCAACAGCGAGTGTGCAGCTGGGAGAAGGTCACCTCGAGTAAATAATCAGCCCACGTTCAACTGTACCTGGACTGAGCTGCCTTTCCATTGCCAAACACAAACCAGTAACTAGGCAACCGTGACTCGCACACTCCGAACACTTCACGGCGATGAAATGGCCAACCCCCACGTTTCCAGGAAATGCCCTTTTCAGTCACGGGGGACCCGGGTGAACACTCACGCTGCACTCAGGTGACCCTTAGCTTGTTGATGGGCAGTGTTTGAGAGATGTCACCGTAGGACAAACACAGATGTGCCTGAGAAGGAAGGGTTAAGGTGGGGAAAGTTGCGCGGTGAGCCGGTCTTTCCATGGAGTGACTCATGGGCAAGGAAATCCTTTGCCTTTAGGGAGGGAAAATGGCACATTCCTAATTACTAACACAGCCTAGGATCCCAGCAAGTCACACCATACCTTAGTGGCTGAGAGAGGTTCTAGATCCAGATTGCCTGTCACTCTGCTGGATTTCTGAGTTTGGCTTGTGGTTCCTCAGAGGTGGACAGTGACGGTGCCTCCCGCATGAAATGGCTGTGCATATTGAGGTCACTAGGTAGGAAGTACTAGGATCATCAAGCAGCGCTTCTTCTGTGTGCTCTGGGAAAGGGGCCGCTGACCCCCAGGGAGGCCCGACTGAATTAGGAAGAAAGGCAAGACACGGAAAAACGGGACTGTTCTCAACATGTTAAAATATGTTGAGGTTTTGAGAACTCTGATTACAGAAATTGTAACTACACACATCAGGAAACTGTCTAAGGGTCTCCAGAATTCCATTCTTTGCAGATGGGTTGATGAAAAGCCCCATTTGCATTGCACCATGAGAATGTGTTTGTGATTCCTAGGATTGCCCTAGCACACCCAAGGAAGAAATTGGCTTTAGAGGTCTGTCCGACTTCTTGAATTTCGCTTTTAGAGGGAAGTCAGTTGTTAGGGAATCCTGTGGGGTCAGTGTGACTCACCTTGGGTCAGGAGTTCAGCTAGACCAGAAGATGTTCTTTGTCTGCGAACCTGTGGGAGCTGTGACATTTAAAAGCAAAATGAGGAAGCGTCGGTGGTACTTCCTTCCCACTGAACTTGCTGCTTGGTTCTGTCAGGTCTGGGTGTGGCTGATAAGCAGGTAAAAATTTCTTACGGAAGTGGTAGAACCCAAAGTCCATCAAGGAACTGGCTTCCAGAACTTCCCCCAAGCGAGTCTTTATTAGTTAAATTAACCGGAAACCTTGTTCAACTGTATGCCATAAGCCACCTTTGTGGGGTGACTTCCGCCAGGCTCCTAGTCACGGCGGGTTCGGACATTCCAGGGTAGGAGCAGGAGGATTGGAATTATTAGGCAAAAGGAACACAGATATAGGAGAAATAAGAGACAGAAACATAGGATAGTATCGGGAGGGTCATCCAGTAAATACTGAAAGTAGCCTGCATTTAATTTCCATTTGCTTAAATATCCCGACCCTGAAAGGTAGGAGTAAGATAAACTACATTCACGCAATACAAGGAATGAATAGACCAAAAAGTGACTCTCACACTCTAGACCCAAACATTCTGAAGGCAAACCACTCCCTGCATAGAATCCATAGTTACTTCCCTAAGGGAGTAGGAACCTACTTGGATCCTTAGACTTTTGTTGAGGTAGCAACAGATCTATGTCTTAATACCTGAAATACCCAGGTTTGGATATTAGCCACACCTGTTGACAATAACCTTGAGAGAGTAGAACTCTCTGACCTGTTATTTGAACTGTTGACAATAACCTCAAGGAACAGAGAAGTTCCAACTCTCTGACCTTCAGTCAAGACCCATACCTGTGGGCCCTGTCAACTATATGACACAGAAGCACATACCTTTTTGTTCAGTTAACTATGAAGGCTTTTTTCTTTCTGTTTTGTTTTGAGACAGGGTCTCATCTAGCCCAGGCTGGTCTTGAACTCCTATCCTTCCTGTCTCACTTCCCAAGTGCTAGAATTAGAGGCAGATGATTGAAAAGACAAATTAGCCAGAATCAGACAAATATCACACATTTTCTCACATGGATTCTAGGTTTTATATACATGAATACATAGGTGGGTGCTATTTTGCTGATAAAGACATCTTCATATTGTGCTGCATGTATATAATATATGTAATATTTATGAATATAATATTCTACACATATTTATATTAACCACTACAGTATGTGATTCAGGTGCATGTGTGTTGTGTGTGTGTGCGCGCGCACGCGTGCATGAATGCTATATCTAGGTTAAAACTGGAGGGGTATTCCATCCATAGGGAAAAAAATCAAATAAAGGATTGAAAATTGTATTCTCGTTTGATAAAGTATCTATTGCTAAGCATTAGTGCTAGTGGATGGCCTTTGTAAATCAAGGGTTGCAGGGTGACATCTGGGATTTAACTGAGTAGTGGCGCACATGCCTACTGTGCACAGGCCGTGCGTGGGTTTGCTCCCCAGCTCTGGAAGGTTACTTGAAATACTTCATTTTCCAATTTTAAAATCTTGGTGTTACATTTTCTACATTCCTGTGCTACATGTGTGGTGGTCAGAGAACACATAGCAGGAAGCTACTCTCTATGTGTCTTTGGGACCAAGCTCCAGGTTGCTGAGCCTGGGAACAAGTGCCTCTACCTGCTGCACCATCTTGCTTGCCTTGTTTTTAAGTACTTTAAAGCTTATTTCCTTTGATGTGTATGTGTGTCTTATCTGCATGTATGTGTGTGTTCTCAGTGTGGTGTGGTTCCTGCAGAAGAGGGTGCCAGATCCTTGGGAACTCAATGACATCTCTAAGCTGCTGTGTAGGTGCCAGGAACTGAACATGGGTCCTGTGCTCTAAACTGCTGAGCTATTTCTCTAACCTTAATTTTAAAGTACTCTAGGAAAGGCTTTTTTACTATGAATTGTGTTAGACGTATTTATGCTAATTAGCATTATTTACTAGGACTGGATCTGTAGCCATATGATGCTCACTGGGCAGCACAAAACTTACCCTTTGCTCCTTTGGGGCTGGCCTCCTAGCTCACCCACTACCTCCACATTGTTGAACTTGCTTATCAACCATGTCTTGTTTTAGAAAGTTTCAGCCTTTAGCTTCCACTTAAAATAATTTTCTTTAGTATTAATGATCAACTTTTTGCTCCGATGAGGCCGAATCAAGAAGTCTTTATTAAATAAAACCTTACTTAAGTAGAGGTGTGGGGGGGAGAGCATGCTCTAGGAGGCAGAGGGATGGTTGAGGCCAGCCTGGGCAAGACCTGTTTCACGAAGCAGCCACAATTAATAAAAACACCTTATTTAATCAGATTCATCCCCCGTATGATAGGGTGTTCCACATCAGGTCGCCCACAATGCTTCCCCACCCCTTCCCAGCTTTATTCTATTACTGCCTAGGTAGTAATAAATGGAACTCAGTGGGTGATTTTTTTCATGATTTATTTCCCTATTCCTGTGACTTATTCTGATTACCTGAAGAATACAGAAAGAAGGCAAATCATGTTTTAAATTTATAGGAATTTATCATTTAATACCATCCCTTCTTTAGGGTAGGGCCGATGAAACTCAAGAGCTGGAGGGATTGTTTGTTCTTTCAAAGTGCAAAGTCTGGGCTGAAAACCAGATACGGGATTCTACTGTGCTACCCTGCAAATAGGCCTATTTTCTTTACTTCTGAGTGTAGTAAGGGGATAGAGTGCTGGGTGAACTTTTGTCTGTATATGCTGATGGCAAGCTAAATAATTCCATCATTAAAAAACTCTTTGGGGGCTATCAGTATCTCCTGTCACACTGAGAGCCTATCTGGAGCATTATGGTTAGCTCGCTCTATTGCCCTATCCTGCTTTTTTCTGAGAGCCTATCTGGAGCACTATGGTTAGCTCGCTCTATTGCCCTATCCTGCTTCTTTTTTCTCCTTGAGAAATGAGTTTCATTGTCCTCCTTAGCTGTGTTTGCTGTGAGCATTACCGTACCTTTTCTTTTCAAGTGGAATTGTTTATATTTGCTAATCTACAAACCTGACCTGGAGTCCAGGAAAACTGTCAAGTAAAGAGGCTGTACTAAATGAAAAAACTGCTAAATGACCTAGCCTGTCTTGGTCATGGTTTGCCCACTGTCAACTGAGATCAGGATGCTGTTGTGTAATGTCTGACGAGATTTCAGATACCTCTCCCGAAACAGAAATGACAGACTTCCCTACCAATTGTTGCAGGATGAAAGCTGAAGGCTTGCATGGAAAGTGAGCCCCTTTTTAGACCACCCAAGTGATACTAAAAAAGTTATCTTAGGCAAACAAGTTCAAGGTCAGGGCTATCTGAGCCTCTGTCTCACGTTGCATTTGAGCACACACACTGAAAGGACCTCAAAGTCAGCCCAAGATACCCCAAGACCAAGTTCCCAGCACAAAGGAGATTTCTTTGCCCCAGAAGGACAAAGGGCAGAGATAAGGGACAGACAGGAGATGGAGAAGCAGAAACGAAGGAATGAGGGAGAGAGGGGAAGGGATATTTGCCCTGAAGGGGCAAAGGACTGTCTCTGGATAGGAAGGAGGCAGATGTGGCCAATAGGCAAAAGGCAACCGGTTTATGTAGGAAGAGGGGAACCCCATGTTAGGATGTGGTGCTTAATTTTTATTGGGCATGGTAATTAGGGTAGCCAAAGGGGGACTTTTGATTGGTGGGTTTCAATACTTTGATGGCTGGACCATGGTAGTTAACCTTAGGGAAAGTGGTTGAATAAGGGACTAGACCTTGGCGGCTAACTTTAGGGATGTAATCTAACAGTTTAGTATGGTAGAGGGGACAGGGGAAGGGCAAGGTCTGCCCGAGCCTTTTTGCCATGCTCGAGTTGGCTAGAACCCCTCACACACATTCCAGGCTAGTTTTGTTAAACTACAGTCGTTTAAGCAAGGTGCAGTGACTTATGTCTGTAGTTTCAACTACTTGAGAAACTGAGCTAGGTAGGAGGATTGCTTGAGGCCAGGAATGTGAGCTTATCTTGGCAACATAGTGAGATTTCCTAATTAAAAAAAAAAGATTTGGTAGAGAGACTAGAACATATTATTAATAAATTTCAGGAGCTAGAGAGATGCCTAGAGATGATCTAGAGATGCCTAGCTAGAGAGTGAGTTAGAATACCTGCTGTGCAGCCCTAAAGACCTGAGCACAGACAGCACCAGATATCAGGCCTTGGCTTGTGCACAGTTCTCACCCCAGCATTGGAAGGAAGCAGAGATGAGGTGTGCTGGGGCATGCTGACTGCTAGCCTAGCAGAAACATGTGAGTCCCAGGCTGCAGAAAGACCCTGCCTCAAAGAAATAAGACAGAATAAGACAGAATGCTGGAAAAGGACACAACACTTTCCTCAGGCTTCTGTTAACCTAACATAGGTATATGCACACACACACACAGTGCCTCTGTGCTTAAAAATTTGTTACTTAAAAAAAAGTTTATACAAAGTAATGAATTCTAGTTGGTTTTACATGACCACAATGGTGATAAAATCATTTGATGTACACATAGTATTTATAAACAAAAGCTTTCTTAAAAATAAATTTTTTAAAAGCCAAAAACTGGTTTTACAACCTAAATTAGACTTGTTAGCATAGGGAATTCTTTTGACTTTTGCCTCTTTATCAATGCCTGCACTTGTTGTAAATAGGGAGTCTTCAGAGTGCTCAGCCAACATTTCCTCCAAACCTCACAGTTAATCTTCAAATACAGGTTCGGACTGTGAGTCAGGGAGAGATCTTCAGAGAGTCTGTGGGTGGCTACCACCTCCTGAAAGCTAAAGTAGCCTTGAATTCAGGTTTTTTGTTTATTTGTTTTTGCTGTGTGTGTGTTCAAGGTGAAGCCTCTTTTGGATCAACATGTACCTGTTTTCCACATCATTTATTTATTTATTTAGGATATTTTATGAATTAAATTATGAATTGAGAATGGCACATACGAAACAAATGAATTTGTGTTTAGATTTGGGTCTTATCTTCAGGATTCCCTTTGTATGTATGAATGTGTTCCAAAAATTTCAAAAGAAAACAATAGAAATTTGAAATACTTCTGGCCATAGTCTAAGCATTTCAGATAAGGTGTACTTCACCGCGTTGACAGATAATCTTTGAATCTTCTTTCCACTTGTAGGACACCTGGGGTTTTGTTTGTTTGTTGTGGTATTTTTGAGACAGGGCTTCCTGTGTACGTAACCTGGGGTTGGCCTCAAACTAAGCATCTTCCTACCTCATCCTCCTGAGGGCTGGGATTCTACATCTGCTGCATCACGTCCTGCTGGGCCATTTCTAACATAGCTATGTGATGTTAATGCAGATGCATCTGAGCCAGAAGTCAAGCTAAAGAATGGTAACCCCACCACTGAAATGTGAACGCCACGCCCAATGGGAGGGTCAGTGTCTACCGAGTAAAGCTGTAACCAGCGATTTCAAGCAGGGACATTAAGGAGAGGTGGACCTTCTTGAAGCCTCGCCAAGCTACTTGTGCTGTGTTTCGGGGTCTCAGAACATTCCTTATGGAGTGTAATGAAGGTGTTTCTTGGAGGTTGTTGTGGCCTCTGTCTGCCAAGACCTGAGGCAGGTCGGGCAGTGTGTGTAAGGGAGAAAGCCTGGTTCTAGTGAGGTGAACAGAAAAACCAAGGAAATTTAGGGAAAAGGAAAAAGTTAAATCTTAAAATCAAAGACTGGAAAGGAAGGTGAAGGTCAGATCATGAAGAGCCTTGTGCACAATTCTAGGAAATGCTGGAAGTTCAGGGAAAAAAAAACATTCTCCCAAGAAGCAGGCTTGAAGAAAACGATGACCGGCCTGGGGGTTATATGTTGACTCTGGTGAGATTAGCATAAATAAAAGCTTCCAGCTGGCTTAAGAGCTTGCTTTAAAAGAAACTAATAGAGTTCACTATACTATGCTCTGTTTTCTTTATGTTTACATTTTCTTATTTTTCCTGTAGTCAAAATAAGCAGTGAACTTTTGGGCCAAAGGAAGCCGTTAGAGGGATTTANTTAGAGGGATTTAAAGAGGGCAGGAAACAAGGAGATGGGCTGGGAGCTCCGAAGCAAACCGCCTTAGACATCTTGATGGCTGCTGGCGGAGCTTGAATTTCTGCTTGATCAAGGGCATCTGTGCTTTCTGTCTCCATGAACTGCTCTCTGCTGTCTGCCCCGCTATCAATACTTGCACTGTACAAAGAACCAGTGGTGCCCGGTGCTCAATGACCATAGCAGCTTGTTTCTCAGTGTCCTTTCAGTAGATGCTGTGTTTGCGCTTTCTCTGGCCCTCTGGAAGCACGAACTGGGAACTGCTTCTGAACGGAATTCAGCTTGAGAGAGAAGATGCACCTGGGGAGGTGAAAAATGCCAGGATTCAGAGTGAGCCTTGGTGAGCAAGGGAGGGGTGTGAAGCTGAGGCAGTAATAAAGCCTTGAGTTTATTTACTCTGAGTAGTTAGGTAGATGGTAAAATTTACTGTGGAATAAAATAAGGAGGAAGATACATTCCTAGTGGGCAGTGTGATTTGGGGTAGGAGTTGTAAGCATTTGCCTTTTCCATTCTCCGTGCTCTGAGCTCTTGGGTGGACATCACATTTCTCAGCCCTCTAAGCATGATGTCAAGGTGCTTTTTAGCCATGTTATGCATGTGTGAACCAGCTACATGCCAACACCTGTCAGTGTCTGGTGCTCAGTGCTCACTACATATAGACTGAGCTGCTTTTGTCAGTTTAGGTAGTGATGTAAAACCTGCTGTATGTTTTTTCAGTGCAAAAAGATTCAGAAGTAGATGTTCCATATTTTGCCGTTGCTAAGATACCCTGAAATATGCATATACACAATGTGAATGTCCTCCCTTTGGGGCATAAGCTTGGGCAATAGGCTTCCAGTATCCCAAAGGCTCTTGTTAAGAATGTTAAACATTTCATGTGTTTTAAGAGATGTTTTCAGAACAAATGCATAAAAACCAAAACCTCATTTTTCTGGGCTCTTAGTTCTACAGGGAGGAATGAGGCAGAGTTTCATTGAGACATCTTCAAGTGGTTATTTATAGTCAAGTGCTTTTATTTAGGTAGCATTGTCAATGAAAATTAGATTTCATAGAAATAAGATTGAATATGAAATTACATCATATAGCTTCCTGATGTTAATTGAGCACTGACTTTATATTTTCTCTTGGCCCCCCTCTAAGCACTATGTCCAGGTGGGAGATGCTGCTTTAGCCACATACAAAAGATGACAGGGAAGTGCTAGCTTTGGTTTAGCTGTTGGCTCCATCACACTGGGCTCTGCCCAGTTCTCTCCTGTCTGGCTGGTACATCCTGACTTGGAAACAGCACTTTTTCCACACTTTCTCAAGCAGCCGTGGAATTGTAGTCTTTCTTCTAATGTTACATTCTGAATGTGCTTTTGGTTCCCATTGAAACTATGAGAAGACATTAGGTAAATAAATGAAGATTCTGTCAGATGATCCCGTACAAGCAACAGCAGCAACTATACATGACTCAAAATACATTTCAATATAACAGGCTCACAAATGAAAAATGCATATTATATATAACATGTGTAGATTTGAATTTTGTATGTTTTAATCATATTCATGTTCCCTCTCCCAACTCTTCTCCGATTCACCCTCCCTTCCATTCCCTCTCAACTTTGTGTACTTTCCCCCATGTCCAGACCAGTTTGTGCTGCCCTTGGATGTGTGCCTTCTACTAGAGTGTGCTCAGCATCTCAGGCCTGACACTCTTAGAGAAAACTGGCCTTTCCTCTCCCAGCAGCTAAGACGTGCCGGTAGCTCCTAGGCTAGGGGTAGAAGTCTCCTTTCCATGCTGGGATTTGGTGTGGCTTGGGCTTGCAGTGTGTGTGTGTGTGTGTGTGTGTGTGTGCTGTCACAACTGCTGCACGTGCCTGTGTGCAGCTGCCCAGCTGTGTCCAGAGGCACGCTTTCCCTGTAGTCCCCCGTCACCTCTGGCTCTCATACACTCTTTATGCCCCCCCATGTAGGAGGTTCATCTGTCTTATGTGTTACTTTCATTGGTTAATAAAGAAACT
>LOJH01013489.1:0-19548 GCA_001685095.1 Ellobius talpinus
CAACTTCAGCTCTCAGAGAGAGCTTCTTTTGCCCCAGAATGCACCTTATATGGACATGTTTGCTCACAAAAAGGAGATCCATTGTGTTAAGCAGAACTGGGCTAGAGCATAACAAAAAGAAAAACGTTACAGAAGTAAAAGTTGCTGGTGAGATGATCCAGGGAAGGACAGATGCTGAGAAGGGAGCTTTGTGTGACAAGAGGAGGATGGGAAAGTGACAAGCCCAGCACAACGGCCAGAACTAGAGACTTGAAGAAATGACCTTTGAGGAGGTAGGAGTGAGAAGAAAGACCCGCAGGGTTTTAGAACAAGGGGAACTGAGCAGATGGGCTGGACTTATTTACAGATACGTTTGTCTGGAGTCTATGCCTAGGACAGCAATAGTCTCCCTGCTGTAGGTCCAGCTCTCTGCTGGATGTTTTCCTTGATCTTCTCATGGCCAACTCCTTGTTGTTCTGTTTGTAAAATACATTTTAGAAGACACCTTTCTGGGGATGGAGTAAAGGATCATGCTGGGGCTGCTGCTCAGACACCACCCTGGAGCACACTCCCTTGCTCTGTGTTATGCATTTATTTGCAATTCGATGGCTTGGGAGAACTGTTTTTCTTGTTTGTTTCATTTTGTTTGGATTTAGAAGCCTATTCAGAGAGTTCTTCAGCTCAAAGTCCAAGAGAATTTAGTTTCCAAGCCCCACCCATGGACCCTGAGGAAGGGTCTGAAGTAAAGGTAGCACGAAAGCCCAGCTTGCCTCCATTCCTTCGGCATGTCGTAGGGATGTGAGTTACACTGTGGAGTGACCCACAGGATCAGACAGAGGCTGCCTTCTGTGATACTTGGCCTAGGTCCAACCCTTGTTTGCCCCCCTCCCCTTTCTGGTAGTCTCACCCACTCATGTGCCAGTCTCCTTTAGAAGGACTTTCTTAAGAATCACTTGCTCATAAATCCTTACCTCAGGCAATCTGCCTTAAAAACACCCTGTGTCTGGTGGAGCACAGGCTTTGAACGGTTTCCATGTTATAGGAACCTTTAAGAATCTGAGGAAAGTTTCCTGATTTTTTTAAACTGCCTATGTATAAAATATGTTTGCATTTGCTACGTAACTTTGGACAGAAATGAAACATCATGGCTTTCCCTTTTCTAAATCATACCTGACTCAGCCTGCCACTCACCCGCTGGTTGAGAAATTCAAAGCCTTGCTGGGTCCCCCTTGCTCTTTAGTTAAGGAATTACAGGGAACCTTGTCTAGTAATACTGGAAAAGAATTCGGTGTTACTCTCCCCTAGGTTTCAGTCTTCCCTTCCTACTGCAGTTGATGATGCCCTGTTGCCCTGGGCCCTGCCCTGTGTTCTCCCATTGCTTCCCAGGGCTCAGTGCTCTAGCTGCCGGGCTCAGCTGGAAGCTCACTCAAGCATGCAGTCCAACTCCCCCATCCACCAGACCCTGCTGACTGTGCCCCTCCCTTTACTCACTCCCCNGTCCCATTTCTTTTTAACATTTCCCTGAGTGTTTTCATGAGCTCTCCCACCCTTACCTACGAGCCATAATTCTTTGATCTTCCTTTTCCTAGGCAAGTCCTCACTTCTGTCATTGACTATACTAAAAGAATTAAAAATGTGGCTGGAGGAAGTGTCCAGCACAGAACCGGGTCTATTGAACACTGGAAAGGAGAGAAAGTATGAAATCAGTCTACGACTCGCTGTTCCTCCACCAGCCAGGGAGGAGAACACCTGATTCTAGAACGAGTGTCTGCCTCAGTAGAAGACAAAGTAAGGGGCAAACTGTGATAATACAGCCTTTGGCTTTACAAAAATGACGGCTTACAGGCAAGGCCACAATGCTGGTGCCGCTTTCTTGCCACTGTTGACATCTTATTGCTGTTAGGAAAAGATTTGCTGTTTCTGTCCAAACCCAATGTCACTCAGAGGCTTATGAATTGGTGACAAAACTTAGGCAAAATGTTTTGGGTAGGTGATGCCAACAGCAAATATTCATGGCCTAGAAACCATCACTGATTTTTTTTTCCTTAAAAATCTTCCAAATTTTGTTCATTACAATCTGGTTATATCCAGCTTTTAAACATTATCTTCTTGTGGATATGAAATATGTATTACTCATTTCCCACCTTTATAAATGAACATGCTATTTGGCACTTACACTATTAAAAATTAAAGGTTAACTTTATCTAATTCATGTCATGGAAATTTATGTTAATGAACTTTATAAATGTCTCCCTTTGAAATAAAGGGATAGCTTTACATTTACGATTGATGCATAACCCAGCATATTAAATATGATGCCATAACTCTTTATTCAAATTAAAATGAGTTACGTGCTATCTCATCATTTCATAAACTTGTTTTATTACCAGATTCTCTTCTCCTGAGTAAGAATCTCCAACCATTTGAATCATCCAACCACAAGGAGCTTGTTTCTGATCTTTTGTTTTTATTGGGGGTGGGAATCCAGAAATCTGCTTGAGACTGGAAGACTAGTTTGAGGACCCAGATGTTCCAGAAGGACCAGTGTGTTACCAACATGGCTGGGGAGGCCTCTCTTCATGACAGACCTGGAGTGAAGGAGGGCATGCCTCCCCGCTGCTGCCTCCACCACCTGTATCCTGAGAGTTGCTTTGACTGTTCTCCATTCCAGGAAAAAAGCTCAGAAACATCCATTTGGGCCTAGGAGACAATGTGACTGCTGCCTAAAAGTATGTGTACCAAAAGCATTCTGTATGCTTAACATGGTACAGCTATTTGAAGTCATGTCTTCATCTGTTGAGGCAGCTATTACATGACAAACGACTGGGCAGTTTCTAAAACAACAGAGGTTTCATTCTCACATTTATGGAGACTGAGAAATGGAAGATCAAATGGCAGCAGGCTTAGCATCCTGAGAATCTATTCGTTCATAGACAGCATCATCTTCTTACATCCTCACATGGCAGAAGGAACAACAAACTCCTGAGAACTCTTTCCTGAGAATCCTAGGCCTATCCATGAGGGTGGAAGCTTCTTAAAGGCTCTACCTCTTACTGCTGACACACAGAGAACTGGGTTTTATGGATTTTGGAGGTTCAGAAATGTGTAGACTGCAACAACCGGTGTATGTACTCCTTTGAACTCTGAGCCTTCGTTTCTCATCAGCAGACACCCCCAGGAGTCACCATGCTGCATCACACAAGTTCACTGAATGTGATATGATGACCACTTAAAGGGACACATTGATGGAGAGTTTTTTAATATCATGTAAATGAAGTGTTCTTTTAAGGACAGTTCTCAGCTTAAGTTTCATTCAGTTTGCTTATTGTTATTGCTTTTGAAATATTTGTTTGTGCCTTACTTTTTAAAAAAATTCAAATTGTTATAAAAAATAAAACCAATTGTTAGAAAACACATAGAAGATGAAACCATGTGACAGGATTGACAGCAGTCTCCAGAGAGAAAAACCAAATACTGTGATTAAACTTTACTCTTGTCTCTAGGCGATATGTTGCTTAGTTCTTTAGTGTTTTAATGAACTATGTCAATTCTCCATGAAAGAAAACTTTTGTCTAGTAATAAATTTCAGAAGGAATCTATAGCATTGGAAAGACTTGGGCTAAAATTGTACCTTTCAAGTCAAACTTTAAAGTATTCAAATAGAATTAAAGACATATTGGAAGCCAGTGTGTTCTGGTCAGTTGGAATATCTTAAGTCTTGCTGTCAAATAATAGTAGTCTAACTCAGGAAGCTTTTATCTTTTGTTCAGGTCATAGTTTGAGGCTGGCAAAATGATTTTCTTGGACCATGTTCCCTCAAGGAGAAAACTGAGACCACTCGTTTCTCTCCGTCACATGACAATTGTTCTTTCCTCCCATTGTTCAGATAAAGAAGAGAGAACAGGAGAAGGAGAAATAGTGTGTGAAAGAATTCAGAGTCCAGGCTTGGTAGAAATCCATAATGTTTCTACACACACTTCATAGAGCACAACTCTGTACCTGCTCTTAATAGAAGGGCAGCTGGAACCCATGGCCCTCCCGGGTTCTCAGGGGGAGACTGTGGGATAGAGGAGGACCTGAAGGGGGTTTTGGCACTATGTAGCTTTTACACCATGGCATTTGCTCTTCTCAGCTTCATTACTGTGTTTTGAAACACTGTAATTCTTAGGGTTTCCTGGAACAAGGAAACACGGCTACCAGTTATACAAATGGAAGGAAAAATTACCCTATTAACACAATTTATCATAAAAATGTATGTTCTTGATTAATCAATGGTTAAACATTAGGTCAGTTTTTAAATGTGTTCTCATAAATGATGAAAATTTTATATACTTAAATTTGGTATACACATTAATATGGTCAATAAACACAGGGACTCTGGCTCCTTTCTTCATCATTATACAGAACAGTTCTGCTTTTAACTGATTCTGCGTTAAGTTTTCAAATACCATTTTTCATATGAAAAGTTCCATTCCAGAATGGTGTGTGAGGTGCGTTCTTAGCTTAGGCAAAAGTGACCTCAAGAATCCAGTTCTCTTCCCCTCAATCCAGAAGACAGAAGCAGTCCTTTCATCAAATCCAAAGGACCTTGGGCCTCAGGGAGGGAGCCTGTTAGGAAGGGGGAAATGTTAATGGCACTAACCTGAGCATCCGCGGACCTGAAATAGTGGAGTTTGGGAAAATTAACGAGTCTATGTTCATTCATTGTATGTTGTTTCATATCCATACGTTTGGCCATGAAAAGTTTTCTTCATTCAGATGCATGCTGGAAAGGCCGGAATTCCGATCACAGCCAGGATTTGTTTCAGCTCCAGCCCTGTGTTTGGTTCTGTGCCATTTATCTCAAGTTTTATTCCTTCCATCTGATTCCAATGTTCATTCCCTCCTCACAGTTCTCAAGGAAAAGAGAGCAAAATGAAGAAAAGTAAAACCCACACCTCTCCAGAAACAGGGAATTGTTCTGGTTTGGATTTCTTGTCTGATGTCAGGTAGGTTCACTGGCAATTGGTGATTTGGACTCTGCTCAGATTTGGGTGTAAATTTCACAGGTCTTTATTGCCTCCCTCGGGACCCAGCTAAAGAACAGTGAGATGCGGAGTGTAGTCACCCTCGTTAGTCCGGAGATCCTGTGTGCACCTCTGGAACGCCTCGTCTGTATGCCTCGTCTGTGCTCCTCATCTGCATGCCTCGTCTTCATCTTTGGCTGCTTTGTACGCTTGAGATGGGGTGTGGCTGCATCCCCTGCAGGGCTAGTCGCTTGCTTTTACTTTTGGTTTATTTTGAGGAGGCTGGAACTTGTTACATAGGCCAGGCTTGCCTCAAACTCACAAGTCCACCTGTGCTTCCATGCCCAGCTGGCTACTACAGTTTCTGTCATTATTTTTAATAATCTTAAAAGCAAAACCTTTCAGATAAATAAACAAAAGGACAAAGGCAATGCTGAGAGCAGGGAGTTTCTGCATACCCCAGGCCAGATTTCCTCCACTATTTATGTCTTACATTGTGTTTTTTACTTACTTTAATGAAAGAACATGGATATATTATTAATCTTAAGTTCTATCTGGACGCTTCAGTTTTACCTTTTGTTTTGTTTTGTTTTTGTTTTTTTGGATCTAGGGTATTTCATCTGGATTCTATCACTTTAGATTATCATCTCTTCATTCCTGAGACTCCTCTTCCAGTGATTAGTTTTGAACTAATATACTGGCCATAGCTTCAAAGTAGAAAGCCAAAGAAAAGTATAGTTATATATAATTATATATAACTATATAACTATATATATATATATATATACTCTCAGTGCTATTAAAATAATTTAGGGGAGCATGTCAAGGGACACCACAACATTTAGAAGTATTTTTGATGCTAATGCTAGTTTATTACAATATTAAAAAAATGGAGGGAGGGCAGGTCATATATATGAAACTGAACAGCATATATAAAGCATCCCAGAGATGTGTTGAATTCAGGCCTAAATTCCTTTCAGATCTACAGGGACCTACGGCATTTTCAAAGCAAACACTATTGTGTTTCTGCTAGTGAGGTTCATTTCTCCAGGAATGCTGTTTGTCCTTAGTGACTCATAGAGGCCATTTTCACTGACTTTTTTTTTCTAAACATCAGATGTGGTGAGCTGCATGGGCCTAGGAAAAGTTGGGTAAGTACATTTGGGCTTCACTGGCAGTTTCCCATGGGAAAGCAAGTTGACTAGATTAAAGATGAAAGGCTTTCTCAGTCAGCTGTTGAGGCCATGTACAGATGGAAGGCGAAGGGAAGGCCAGCTTCAGACATTTGTCATATTTGGTCCAGAAAATTCAACATGTTTATTCCATGTTTTGATTGGTTAAGAGGAGGGTAAGGAGGAAGATGGTTTGTGAGTGCTGATCGGATAAACCAGCACAATCAAAAGCTGCCCCTTGGCCTGTCCCTTAGGCTTTGAAAAATGGAGAAGAGGAATGCGAGAGAAGGAAGAGAGAACGGTGGAGGAAGAGAAGGAGCAGGAGGAGATGTGGGAGAGAGAATGGATTCAAAGACAGCAAATGAAGTCTCTATGGGGTAGAGAAATAACACTTCATGGCACACTTCATTCTTTACATTTCAAAGGGAACAGGGCTCATGTACTTAGAGATAATCAATACATAGGACTAAGTCTATGCTGATTTAATTTTTAAAAAGGATTTTCCTGACCTCTGCAAAGAAGTTTCAGAGATGTAGTCCTTCTCCTTGTCTGCTCATGGCACCTTGGTGACAGCCAGCGGGTCACCTTTAGTCACTGTCTGTGACTTCCCAGGCCATTCACCTCTGCAGCAATACAATGGAATAGAACACCACTAAGGAGCACAAATTACCTGGAAAATATAAAAGGGTTTAATGATGACTCAGTTTTATTAACTACTTGATTCAACGTTGAGAATTGTGTGACTTATTCACTTTCTTCATAGTTAGTTGCCCAGGCGTTTTCCTCAGCTTTGACTTTTACTCTATATGAGAATAGAAAGTAAAACAGAACAGGGTCATCGAATCCTATTGCTTGCTGAATGAGCTAATACTTTGGGAGATAGGCAAGGGAGCTGAAAAGGGAAAAGGTACAGCGATGCATTTAGTTATCTCTTTCTCATTAAAGTTAGGAGGAATTTATTTTTAAATTTAAATTATCCTCCTACAAAGGAAAATAAACGTGTGTGTCTGTTTGCAATCCTCTAATCTCCAATTGGGGTAGACTTTGCCCTAATAACCCAGAACCTCTTTGGCTTTTTATATTTGCTCTTTGATTCATTAAAGATACATTTGCTATTTCCAGTTGGCTCGAGCTTGGTGTTTCTGTTGGGAAAGTAAATGGCAAAAGACCACGTGATCGACAAAGGCAAACAGTCCTAAAGGGCACAGCTGTTGCTGTAGGGGGAACACCCAAGCTGGCGGAAAGAGGCAGCAGCATGGGCAGGAGATGTTAAACAAGGGTCAAGGGAGACCCTGTAAGTCTGCTCTTTCCCATGGCCACGGCCACCATTTAGGTCTTCAGTGCAGCAGGAACTAAGAAGAACTGTAGACGTTTCCCAGAGAATGATGCTTCTGAAGGATGAGAGGGTAGAGGAAGGCGGGAAGAAGCTCGTGGGCAAACCTGGCTTCTGTAGAAGAAAACTGGGAGGAGGAAGAATCGGGCAGAGGGAGCGGTAGGCTGCAGGGCCACTCGAGAGTCTTGGCCAAGCTGGTGGGCAGCTCAAGGACATCTGTTTTCCAGTAGAGAAATCCGCCACTGGGCAGACACGTGAGGCCCCAGTGGCTCCTTCTCCATGTCCACCTACCCCACACTTGGTTATTGGCTAGGAGCAGCTTATAGAAGCATGGACCTTGGTGTGTTTGCTGCGCTAACCTCAGTGCTGTGTCAGCCACTGACTGAATGATGACTGTACTTCTTCCTCAGACTCTCTTTTTTTTTTAAATTAGCTTCGCTTTAAGTTTTATCGCATATATTTAAGATATACAATGTGATGTTTTGACTTATACATTGATATGTGTGTATATGTACACATTGGAATGTATACATTATTGGATTTGGAATTTAGAGGTTTTTTTAATAAAAGGAAGATTCTACACACACACACACACACACCTCAGAGCTCATTTCATTGGATAGTTATTCATAAGTGGCTTCCAATCAGTCACTTTTTACTTTTGAGGAGGGCAAGAAAAGAGTCAAAAATTCTTTGGATAAACTAGTAAAAGCCAGGCACTCTCTTTCCCTAAAATAAACACATACATAAGCAACTTGTAGTTACATACACACAGACACACAGACACACACACACATATATGTAGGCATATATTTGTATGTCTAGACATATACTGAATTGTCTTATATATAAAATATATATTTATATGTTATATAAAATACATTTACACATAAAATATATAAAATATGTGTTTTACATATTATATGCATAATACTGTATATATGACTACATTTGTTTGATACGCACATTTGTATATGCATGCTGTATTATACTCTGTGGGAACGTTTCTCAACTTGTGGGTCTTGAACCCTTTGTGGAGGTCAAATATCAGATATCCCACACATTGTGTATTTATATGAAGATTTATAACAGTAGCAAAATTACAGTTATAAAGTAGCAATGAAATAATTTCATGGTTGGGGGTCACCACCACATGAGGAACTGTATTAAAGGAAGTTTGAGGAACACTGCTATATGCCATATACATAGCATAAAGACTCCTCTGAAACATGCATACATATGTGAAATACACAAACCTTCCAGAATATGCACTTTAAACAACACAGAACTTTAGAAACATAGAAAATATTAAATGTAGTAGTTTGAGACAAAAGGAGGGTTTTAACTGACCTGGGAAGAATAAATATGTTTCCTTTAATAAATTGATATTATGTTCTTTTAAAAGTTTAGGTAAAGAAAATACAGAAAACTGAAACTACCTAGAAGGTATGGAGATTTAATTGAATCAGCAAAATAGGTTTCTGTAATTAAACTCACATATTTAAGTTTGTGTTTCTAGGCAACCAAGATAAAAAGGCAAAACATCAGAAAAAGCAACCAATTATTGAAAACTCTTTGTTAAGAACCATGAAATATGCAAAAGAGTCATAAAATATGATCCTTCCTTTTAAGGAAGAGAAGTTCTTATTAAAAAGAAATTCAGAAGCTGAAGCATGGGCCAGGATGTCCAGTCACTCACACATGCCGTGGAGACAAACAATGTTGTGTGTCATGCAGAGGTCATTGCTTAGGGGAAACATACAAGACTCATGAAAGGATGACAAATCAGCTTTGGGGGAACCCAGGTTGTGAGGTGTGGGCGCCATAATGAGCCACTCTTTTGATAGCTTGATGAAAGGCTTGCAGGAGTGGCCCCAAGTTTTTGTCTTCTCAGGGAGTGTTTTGTGAGTCACCATCTGTCTCCAGGTGCAGTTTCCTTAGAGAAATCACTTCCAGAATGGTTGGATGGGCGTTATGCTTCCCTGGGGACCCTAAAAACATTCTGTTTCATTTCAGCTCTTACCTTCTTCAAAGAGATGCTTGTGAATGCTATTCCACCAGAAATACAGCCATCAACGAACTCTGTGGTGTTCACTGCTGCAGAGATCATTTCACTCCACCTGCTCTGAAAGATGCCCTGATTTTCTCATTTCATGACCTTGCCACCTCCTCCATCTCATTTAAAAGGAATTTAATATGGGAGGCCAATTGGAGGCTGCCCCACAGACTGTAAGATCACCTTGAGAACAGTGGGTGGTGGTGGCACAAGCCTTCAGTTCTAACACTCGGGAAGAAGAGGCTTACAGTTTCTGAACTTGAGGCCAGCCTGGTCTACAGAGCGAGTTCCAGGACCGTCAGAGCAACACAGAGAAACCCTGTCTCCAAAAACCAACACAACAAAACAAAACAAGATTACCTTGAGAGTCAACGCATCTCCTCATGGAAGAGCATCCTTCTAGAAATTCATCTTCAGGGAAGCTGATCTTCCAGGTGAAACTTCCTCCCTGTAGGAATGATGGTCCATTGGTTCAGAAAGACTTTAGCATATCAACCAGGAAACCAAAGAAGAAACTCTACCCCAAGATTTTGGTCAGTAACAAACAATGTTTACTGAGTATCATTATAGAATCACACTTCTTTAGAAAAATATGCATGAATACTTGCTAATAATCACGACAGTGTTTGTCATACACCAGGCGCTGGTTAAATACTACTTATCCCATTAAAAAAAAACCACTGAGGACCATAACTATTGTCTCCATTGGCAGAAGATAAGGTCGAAGCATAAGACTGTTACGTTGCCTGTAAGACTCTGTAAGACAGTGAGTGGAATGGAACCCAAGCAGTCTTCAAGTCCAGCTCTTTGATTATTCGCTCTCTTAGCAATCTCTAACTTCAGCATACTTCAGAACTAACAGGAAACTTCTGAAAATACAGAGGGCATGGGCCACTCCTGGATATGGTGGTTCTACAGGTGTGGGTTGGGGACTGAGAGTTCGCCAGGTTAACCAGTTCCTGGCTGGTGCTGGTGCCGTAGCTCTGCACTCTGTGCCCTGCCTTGGTATTGTCGATTTCAGTTCTCTGAGTGATGTGTTAGCCTCTAGTCTTTTGGTTCCTCCAGATGATGTTAATACACACAGAGGGCAACAACTCCTTCTCTGCCTGGAAGCACTGTACATTGACTGGACAAAGGAACCCTTTGGGCCACTTCCAAAACTACTGATGCCTGAGGTCCCAAACAGAAAGACCGGGATTTAACAGGGGCAGTCTGGAAACAGGGAGGTTCTTTATATTTCACGTGAGGCTATCCTACACTGCAGCCCTGTGAAGACGAATCCATTTTACTTCAACAAGCTATGCCTTTCACCAGTTGGTGATGAGACCTCAGTCCCCAGCGGTTCCAAACTTCCCTCTAAAGCATAATGAGAATTCACCCAGAACAGAGATTACCTGAGTTACAAGATCAATTGCCTTTTTGTAACTGTGTCTACTTAGGGTTCAGATTTTCTTCCTCTTTTAGTCAGCCTCCTCACTGAAGAGCCAAGGGTACTACTCTCGACTCAAACAGAAACGATTTTGGCAGCTCGTCGAAATACTCCCATTATGTTTTCCCAAATTTGGAATGGTTTGTATTACAGGAAGATCCTCTGCTTCGCTCAGGAATTCCTGGCAGCTTTTCTCGAAAGTATGCTATAAAATGGTATCTGATTCGCACTGACTCATAAATGAAGCGGCGATAGCTCACACAGCTCCTGACATTGGCAGCAGTGCATTTGAAGGCACCGGTGGGCTCTCGCTCTCTCTGATCAACACTTCCCTTCTGAGTTCCTCTGTTGATTCCGCTGCCCATTAATCTGCGGTGAGTGATAAGGCTAGCTGCAATCACTGGGTTGTTTGGTAAGACTTCTGTTACCAAAATAGACATTGACAAAATGAAGACAATAATCTGAATAATAGTTTCCCTGGCTAGGGGAACGCCAAGTAATAAATTTGTCCGTGTGAGAGCTTCTTAGGACAATGAAATGTATTTCACCTATCAGGCCACCCATCCAGTGATCAGCTGCCTTGCTAAGTTCTCAGGTCACTGTGAGGTTTTTCCCTGGCACAAACCCCCGCAATTGATTCCTTGGGAGAGAATGAACTACATCAAACCCTCCCATTTCCTTTTCCTTAACCAATGTCACTTGGTTAAGGAAGCTGTAGTTTGTGTGAAGTTGCTGGCCCTCTTTTTCTATCCATCCACACTGTACTCACACCGTTCGAGCCTGGACTGCATCTCAGAGTTCTAAATTTAGAGCCCAGGACTTGGAGAGGTTAAGCGCCTTGGAACTTGGCCGTGCCTGGGGCAGACCTCAGCTATGCTACGACTTTCCTATTCTGGTCTGAGAATTTGCCTATTGTTTAGAACATTTTTTTCTCAAAAACAATAAATGTTGTTGTTTCAAATTAAAATAGCAACTTAGTAGAAATATAGGGGAGAGTTAGATTAGAGAAATATTAAGAAAATAATGGAATTTAATGGTCTCATATTTGGGCATGAAAGAGAAATTAAAGATATACAGATTCCTAGGAAGGACAACTGAATCAATTATGAAGTATCAGCACCACAAACTAAGAACATGCAGGATAAGGAAGAGTTCAATTGACTATGTGTGTCTGTCTATGTGTCCGTCTGGTCTGTGTGTGAAGACACAACACAGCTACCAAGACAGCCAGTACTTGAAGGGTCAAGACTACAGAAAGAACAATGATGCCTTTACCCCAAGACTCTTGAAACCTGGGAGCCTTAGGAGAGAAACTGGGAAGATAAACTATACTCTCACAAGGATGCGAAAGAAGGCCAGAGTTCATGAAAACAGGGCATCCCTAATAAGCCCTCGGAAGGACTTCCTCTCAAAATGACTTGCCTTTACCTACACCAAATTAGGGCCATCCTCATTTAGAGAAAGGCAATCTCCTGCTCTAAACCCTTGTTTTGCAGCTGAAGAAAACTAACCAGGGTAGCTTTTAGGTGTCATATCTAGCTGTCAATCAAAACACAGAAGATAAACTGTAAAATCAGACTAATAACAGAAAACCCAAAGGGATAAGGCAAAAGTGATTCAGATGTTAGAGTCAGCAGGCATAGACCTTGAAGGAACTTCAATTTGTATGTTTAAATTATAAACATTTTTCCAGTTTTTAAAAATCTTTGCATGTCAGGAAGAGGAGGTATAGTGGAAGTCAGTGGGGAAGGGGAAAAAGACTAGTGTGTTAATTTGTATACACACACTCCTATTCACACACACACACTCCTATTAACACACACACACTCCTATTCACACACACACACATACTCCTATTCACAAACACATATGATGCAATAAAACCATGCTAACTAAATCCCAACTACATATTAAAAAAGAAAACACTCTACTGAAAATCAGGCTGGAGGAAAGTCTATACTAAGCCATATTCTGAATAAAAGAACCTCTTGCATATTTCATCGCTGTGAGAACAGTGTTTGAAAATGAACTGCTGTATGTAGAAGTGTGGAACTGTGAAGGCCATGGAAACGTTCCATTTACTTACACAATGTCAGCCGAGGCTCAGGGACGGACCATCAGGGACCATCAACTGTTCTGCTCTTGACAATGTCAGAGCCCTAACTTTGATCAGTGGTTTCCCAGGTTAGAATTTGGTCAAATACCATCAAATTGAACTTTTAAAAATAACATTTTTATTATTTTTTTAGATTTCCATGCATGTGTATAATATACTTTTAATCATTTATTTTTATTTTTATAGTATAATAAGATTACATAATTTTGTTCTTCCTTTTCCTCCATATAAGTTCTCCTATGCACTCCCATTTGCTCTTTTTCAAATTCATGTCTCTTCTTCTTTAATTGCTGTTTTATATATATATAGTCTATATATACAGATGTATAAACACATACACACACATATAAACACAACTGGCTAAGTCTGTATAATAATGCTGCTCACAACTGTATTTTGACAATATTCACCCCAACTCTTCCTCCTAACTCCTCTTGGATTCACCTCCTCCCTCCAACCAATATAATATTAAATTGTATGTTTTAAATAAGTATGATCTATTAGATGCATTTTCTTAATAAAGCTATTATGAATAATGATAATAAAGCTATGATAAATATTAACTGCCCATCATCTGAGGTCTCCATTTCATAACTGAATCTTCTCACAGTAAGGGAATAAAGATGTAGGGAATAAACCCCTTCCAGTTCTGATTGGTAATAAACCTCTTCCAGTTCAGATTGGTAATAAACCTCTTCCAGTTCAGATTAGTAAGTCTTATTTCTTATCTGCCTCATCTTTCTTGTTGTTGCTTCCTGCTTGCTAAGTTTCATTCCAACATTTTGTAATTTCTTTTTGTTTGTTTTTTGTCTTTCAAGACAGGATTTTTCTGTGTATCCCTGGCTATCCTGGAACTTGCTCTGTAGACCAGGCTGGCCTTGACCTCACGGAGACCTGCCTGCCTCTGCCTCCTGAGTGCTGGGATTAGAAGCATGAAGCATCACAGCCCACACCGGTAGTTTCTATAACAACTCTCAGTAGATGTTTCCCAGGACTTTGGGCTTCCATCCCTACCCCTTGCCTGTACTCAGGACTAGGTTCCCCTTCTTTTTACTATCCTTTATCCCAGCGCTACACTAATCACTTCCTCCCTCCCAGGGTTCAGCTGCTCTCTGCTTTCATGGCGCCCTCTAAGACCGAACATAGTCCATGACACAGGAAGACAGGGCACATTGACCAACAAACCCATATTACAAAATAAATTTTAAAATCCTAATCACTTCTTCATTATATGTTAAGACTTCAGAGTTACATACAAAACCCTCAACTTTATTTCCAATGGAAACTTGAAAGTTTTAGGATACAGGCAGTTATGCTGTTTCCTAGAACAGGGAGGCTGTTCTTCAGAAGTTGAACGATCTATCACAATTCAATGCATAGGGATGTGGCTCCCCAGTGCCAATATCCTTGGTCTGAACAAACAATATTGTCTGCTGCCATCAGAACCAATAGAATTCCCCTTTTTGGTTACCTTTCGTTACTGTATTTTCTTGGTTTTTCTCTATTACAGTATCTTAAATTCTTGTCATATTTTTCTTACCAATATCCTCCTCCCTTTAAGTGGTTATGAAATTGAATTTACTTATAATTAGATAATGTATTTACTGAGCATGAACTTTTCTATATCCTGTCTTCTTTTAACATTGCAGACTAAAACAATATCACAGCATTTCCTTTCCTATTGTGTAACAAAATAAAAAAATATAAAGACTAAAGAGTAAAGCCAGAAATTATTCACAGCCACAAAACAAGGAAAGAAGTTAGACTCAGGTTATGAACTTCAAAATCTGGCAAATGGATAGAAAGAAAAAAAGGAAAGCAGGAAGGACAGACGGATGGAAGGAAGGAAGGACAGAAGAGAAAACTGTGAAGTCTAAAAACAGTTTCAGAGATCTCACAGGTCAGACTGCATAGAAAGCAAACCTGGGATGGGGCGGGCATTGAAACACACCCTGGAGAAAAGAAAGCATCTTCAACAAATGATTTGGGGGCCACGGGATGTCCATATGTAGCAGGATGAAATTAGGGCTCTTTTCTATTACCCTGCACAGAAGCTAACTCCAAATGAATCAAAGACCCAGACGTGAAGACAAAACACTGAACCTGCTGGAGAGAACAGAGGTGGTGCCTACAGGACAGCTGCAGAAGGGTCAAGGTCAACAGCCGGCAAGTGACTGAAATGCTTCTGCACAGCTAAAGAAACACTGGTCCAGGTGGAGAGGAAGTCCACAGAAGGGCAGAGAATCTTTGCCAGCTACTCATCTGACAGAGGATCAATATCCAGAATGTATAAAGAACTCAAAAAACAAATGACCCATTCAAAAAATGGGCCTGGGACCTGAACAAAGAGTTCTCAAAAGATGAAAGGAAAGTGGCCAAGAAATATCTCAAAAAAAATGTTCATCATCTCCAGTAATCAGGGAGATGCAAATCAGAACAACTTAGAGGTTTCATCTCCTCTTCCTCAGAAGAGTAAAAAAATCACCAAAACAACTGACAGCAGATTCTGCAGTGAGTGTGGGAAAAGGAACCCTCTCTCAGTGTTGATGGAACTCCAAACTGGAGAAGCCACTATGGAAATCAGTGTGGAGAGTTCTCACAAAGCTAGCAATAAATCTACCATATGACCTACCTCTACTATTCCTTGGAATACGCTCAGAGGACTCTATATCATACTCTGCAGATACTTGCTCAAGATGTGTTATTGCTGTGCTATTCCCAATAACTAGGGAACAGAGACATCTAAATGTTGATGAATGGATAATGAAAATGCACCACATATACATTATGGAATACTATTCAGTAGTAAAGAAAAATGAGATCACAAACTTTGCAGGTAAATGGGTTGAAAAAAAAAACAAAGATCATATTGAGAGAAGTAACCCAGACCCAGAAACAAACTTTGAATGTTCTTCCTTCTCAACTTCAGATTAGATGTGAGTACATAGCCTGGAGTACCTGCAGAAACCAGGAAAGTAGAAAAGGGTCTGTTGGGCAGGACAATAAAGAAGGGGACAAAAATATAGAAGTGATCTAAAGTCGGGAATGGGAAAATTAGGAGACCTCTAGTTAGGGATAGGCAGAGATATAAATACAGACTAAAGAGGGAAGGAGGTAAAAATAACAGTAAGGTTGTCTGGAAAAGTCATAAGGAATCAGTACTAGCTATCTGAAGTGCCTATAATATATGTAAGATTGTATATAAATATGCACATATAGTTTGAATGAAAATTTCCCACCTGGGTTTACAATGCTCCTTCCAAGAGTCAAATGCCATCCAAAAAAAAAGGCCCAACACTTTTGAGTTGTTGGTCAAGGTTACCAAAGGGACTCTCAAAACATTATAGGGTATTGGCTTTGGCTTTGGCTTTGACCCCCTTCCAGAGGTAGAAGCTAAGTCCCTATTGCTGAAGACACCATGAACTTCAGATACAAGGTGCAGACGCTGTATCTTTCAGGTGAGCTGGAGCTGACCTGAAAGCCTCCTCCCTGAGGACTAACTTTCATGGTACAAGAAGTCACCAAGCAAGTTTCCAAAGGACGGGAGCAACCAAGAGTCCTACTCAGTTATGATGCCCATGAACCACAACAATGCCCAACATGGCACGCTAACCCTACGGGTACAGTAGTGGCACACACACTTTCCCAGTAACCACCAGCTTTCAAATGGGACTTAACACCTGCTTGATAAGAAGGAAATCATGCTTGAACTGGAAACCTAGCTGGCTACCCAAGGTTAGGGAGGTCATGGGTCTTGGAGAAGAACCTACAGCTGAGGAACTAAACCAGTGTGATCCCTGACTACATTCTCAATATCTGTCTTCTATCAACAGGTGAGTTTTGTCCTTACCCCTCATTGAGGAAACTTCTCTTTGCAACCTCCTTCAAGAACCAAAGACACCAATGCATATGGCTGAAGGCTTTACATAGGCACCAGCTCAGCTTCTCCATGCTCAGGTGTTGTCTACAGCAATTGGGCCTTGGTGTCAATTCATGGAGAGCAACCTACAGCCTCATCAACAGTGTAGGTTGTATGGGGATTTGCACAGGACACCTTTGGACAACAACTCAATTAGATGTAACCCAATCCCAGCACGGAAGCTTCATTTAGTAGTAGGCTTTCATACGGCCCTCAAATGGCCCTTAGTTTTAACCCTTCCTCCCTGTATCCCCTCCCTCCTCCCCTACTCCTTCTCCTTCCCCACTTGATCCTCCTGTAACCCTCCTCTCATCCATTTATAACTATTCTATTTCTCTTTCCTTTCCTACAGAGCTCTCTCTACCTCACCCCAGGTGGAGGGGATTTCTTACTTGATATTTCTCTATGGCTTATGTGTTTTGTGCAGAAAAATGCTGGTGGTTAGTTCAGGGAGGGTCCTTTGGGAAGAGAAAGAAGCAATAGCAATTGCTAGCTCACAATTGGCAAGGGCAAAGCTAGCTTGCTTCCATTAATGGGGGGGGCAAAGGGTTTTGGAAGGAGGTGTCTAAAGAAAATGATTGTGTTATAAACCAAATTCTAACTGTGTACAGAAAGCTGATAAATTCTCCCACTGAATAGGTGTACTACATAAAAAGCTGCTTCTTTGTCCCAACATGTTAATGGGTTTCTGCATCATAAATCCAGCCTTTCCCTTAAAAGGAAAATGTTTATAGACACCAACAATTGAACATGTTCTGTATAAAGAGAAGTGCCAATTACAGAGGAAATTTCAATGTGCTTTTCTAGCTGTTAAGCTTCTCTTAGAAAAACATTGCCAAAAACTAGGGAATGGTGGGGGGGTTGCACAGATAGTAAAATGATTGCAGACTCCATCACTGGATAGGCCAATCCTCAAAATCCAGTAAAAACCTTCAAGCTCAAGAGTTGGGGTGTCTTAGGGTTTCTATTACTGCGCCAAAACACTGTAACCAAAAGCAAGGTGGGGAGGAAAGGGTTTATTTGGCTCACACTTTGTTCGGCCTTGCTGTTCATCACTAAAGGAGGTCAGGACAGGAACTCAAACAGGGCAGGATCCGGAGGCAGGAGCTGATGCAGAGGCTGTGGAGGGATGTTGCTTACTGGTTTGCTTCCCGTAGCTTGCTCAGTCCACCTTCTTAGAGAACTCAGGACCAGCAGCCCAGGGATGGTACCACCACCATGGGCTGGGGCCTCCCCTATTGATAACTAAATGAGAAAATGCCTGACAGATGACTATCAAGGAGGCATTTCTTCAGCTGAGGATCCTTCCTCTCTGATTCCAGCTTGTGTCAAGTTGACACACAGAACCAGCCAGTAGTTGGGGGAACCGTCTTAATAGTTACTTGGGATGTAGTTGCATAGGAGGGGTCATTTCTAGTTGGTAACTATAGGTGACAACAATTTTTGACATATTCAAATAGAAAACTTCCAAATAGCTAATGAGAGGATTCAGAATGTTCCCAATCCAAAGCAATAATGAATGTCTGAGGTGGCAAATACAGCTACCCGATCTGATCGTTGTTCATGGTACACATACAGTGAAGTGTCAGAACTTATAAGTAGGTCAATTAAAAATAGAAATTATACATATATATATATATACACACATACACGCAGCATGTATTAGGTCAACCCAAAATCTCACATATGTCTGTACTCTCTATTATTTCTCTGGACCTTAGCATATGGTTTTGGAATGTTACATTGCTGAGGGTTTCATATGTTGTTGGAACAGTCTTAGAATGCTGTTCAGAGCCGCCTCTGACAATGTCAGAGGAACTGTCCTCTCACAACGCGTCTGGTGTCAGATGAAGTCCTAGGATTTCACAAAGTGAACCCTGTCATTTGTGAATCGCTCATCTTCCAAAACTTGTTTTTCAGTCTTAGGGGAGCTCAGGAATGCAGCTCAGAGTCCATTCCAGGCAGCCACTGTGTTCTTTTCGTGGAGGTGGCACATCACGTTCTGCGTAGCTGGGGTGTTTTACAGTTCCTCCTTTGCCATCACAGACAGCTATCCCACCCAGGCAGGGAGACAGAGCAAGAGATTCAGATGTCAACAGTTACAGGCATTCTGCAGGAAGCAATTCAGCTACCACAAAAATGTCCTTGGGCCTCTTCCCAAGAAGCCATGACTGCCCCTGAGGAATTCTCCTTTCCCTGGTCTGGACTCCCTACTTCCTTCTCTCCTTAGACACCATAATGCTTTCAAGTTTCCCTCTCCCTGCTCTTCCCACTGTGTGATGCAAAGATTCGTAGGCGAGAAAGAACAGTGCGTGCAGCAGGAATTTCGAGTAATTCAGTAAATTTCCATCACAGAACATTGGCACTATGGTGGGGTTCGTTTTGTAATGTGGAAACTGTTTGGTTTTTAGTCTTTTTCCACTGATGTCTTTTTAAAAGATGAAATTGAAAGAAAGCCTTATGCTAAGAAAAATCACAGACTTATGAAGAGATATGAGCCAGAGAGAGAGAGAGAGAGAGAGAGAGAGAGAGAGAGAG
>LOJH01013490.1:6824-24123 GCA_001685095.1 Ellobius talpinus
CTTCTGGCCTGCAGGCATACATGGAGGCAGAACACTGTGTACATAATAAATAAAATCTTTAAAAAAAAGCATTTCCATAAAAAGTAGAGTTACATACAGGGCAAAGAGGCAGGCAGAGGACTAAAGAACATCTAGAGACTGTGAAAAACTTGTATGCATTTGCAAGTTACTCTAGAAACATAAAACAAGTCTGGATTCAGTGCTATTATTTACAAGCTAAGCAAGAGACAGAACTTCTGTTTCTTCATATGTAACACTGTGTGTGTTAAAAGGATCAGAGATTATATACAGTAACTATAATTTTATAAAGGTAAAAAGGGAATATAGTAGTCATTTAACATTATATTACTGCATCCTAGAGAGGACTGTAAGATGGGAGGAGACAAGTCTCACTCTCAGTCTCAATCTGAGGATTCCTGGAGGCAGGATCACCCATTTTCGGTCTGAGGCAGAGGCAAGAGACAGTGGCTGGCTGCTTTGCTTTTCTGACCTTTAGGTCTCTGGGGTTTTATTATTCATGCTACATGATACTGCTAATTTTTTTTAAAGTTGTGCTTTCAGCTTTGCTAAGTGAAGGACATTAATTCTTCCCTTTTTATGTTCAAAGAATTTGCTAAAGATTTGCTGTGGGGAAGAGAGAAGGCAGCCAACCAATGACATAAAAGGCTGCTAAATGGTACAGTATGTTCCATTTAGTATGTTCATTTGCAGATTTATCACTCATCATGTTATACTGCTATATAAACTGCAGTCTTCAGCATTTGCAGCAACAGGTAGGTCAAGGCTAGCCAACTGAAGGATTGGGAAAAATAAGTCATTTTAGAATTGGTCTCTTTGTTAGATTCTTTACAATATTTGGAAATGTTCTGAAATTTATACTCTTGGCTCAATTTTATGGTTATAGAAACATTTATTTTTCATTTATGCCTTCATAAAAATTTTATATTATAATAATGGATTGTATTGCATATAATCTAATAGACTCTGGGAGAAGCATAGTATACAACTGTGTGCCTAGTAGTGAACCCATCAGGATCCAATGGATAGTGCCAAACCCATGGGCACACAAACGGCCCTTATGGGACACAAAACAAGACAGAGTTGTGATTATGGGAAAGAGATCTGTAAAGGAAGAAGTGGGGATGGAGGTTGGCAGCAATGGGAGGAAAGTAAGGGAGGCTGGGCAAAGAGTAACCAGAATGCATTATATACATGTATGAAGTTGCCAAAGAACAAAATGTATTCATTAAAAAAAAAAGGCTAATTCAGAAGAAACATGAAATGTAGGACTTACTTGTGGTGGAAATACCCTCTCCAAAAGGTGCATACCTTAGGCACTAATAAAACCGAGGTGGTGATGATGTGTGTGAGAAATTACGGATGAGGTCGTTACTGTTACAACATTCTGGCTTGGTCATCACTTCAAGGTTACAGGTGGAATTCCTACTGGCTAATGCTGATGTCAAGAAGAGTTTCACACTAAAGATTACTATTTTTCAAAGTAAGAAAATGGACCTAACATAGATAGAATTTCAGTAACTTAGAATTTAGTGACATCTGGACAGAAGGATCAAGCCTACCTGTGACTAGTGGAAAGCTTCAAGTTGCCACTTTCTAAATACTCACCCTGGGATTAAGAAATTAGTATCTACTTTAAATTTCTTTTATTATGAGTAAATCTTTTAAATTTTAATTTCTTTCTCTCTCTCTTTAATTTTGAGGTTTTTCTATATAGTCTAGGCTGGCCTCAAACTCTTTGTTACTCTAAACCCACACGTCTAGTAACCAGGCTCTGGCAGTGAGTCAATGACAGATGACTAAAGCCTCTACAGGAAAGCTACTACAAATAAGAGAACCACACAGTTTTAATTTTCGTCAGTCTACTTTGGAGACAGGGTCTTGCTACCCTTGAACTCTCTATGTAGCAACTGGCCTTGAACTTGTGATTCTTTTGTCTTAACCTCCTGGGATCACAGGAGTGTGCCACTATGTATGCCTGGTGAATGGTATGTTGGGACTGAACCTTGTGCATGCTAGTCAAGCACTATGTCAACTGAGCTACATTCCTATCCCTTCAGAGTGATTAAGCAGAAATAACTTTTTAAAATTAATTGAAAACCAATGAACTAACAGGCTGGTGACAGTCTTCGTAGATCAGAGGAGCCTTACATTGCTTCATTTTTACATATAGATGCTAAGCGAAGCAGGAAGAAATGAGATACATTTATAGGAATGAGTGTTTAAATCAGAGATTGGCACTTTCTCTGGGAAGGGTCAACTAGCAAATACTTTGGGCACTACCAGTCATATAATCTTCATGGCAACCTCTCAACTGTCATTATAGCACAAAAGAAGTCACAGACATGTGAACAAATGGGCACGGTCTTCTTCCAATAAAACTTGCTTTTCAAAGACAAATAGAGTGGGCTATGCTCTGAAGATTTTTCTAGAACGTAGTCATTTCTTTTGAAAGATTCATTATTCTGCACCCCCATATTTATACCTTATCCAATATTTTAGACTGACTCACATCTTAGGTTCTGTCTATGATTCCCAGGATCACTAATGAGGTAAGAATACACACTACCATAAAAAGAACTGATAGCAGAGACAAGATGATTTGGGTAGCATATGACAGCTAAGAATGAAAAGACTAAACAGTCATTCTCCCAGAAGTCACAGTAAGTAAATGTCATGCAGGCCGGCACAGCTATGACAGTCCTAGAAGCAGCACTCACATTCACAGATAACTCAGTCACCAGAGTAATAATGACACATTAGCCAGGTAATCATGATGCGGTATGCCTTGAAAAATAAAAAAGAGCAGGGTGGTGGTGGTGCATGCCTTTGATCCCAGCACTCAGGAGGCAGAGGCAGGGGGATCTCTGTGAGTTTGAGGCCAGCCTGATCTACAAAGTGAGTTCCAGCACAGGCTCCAAAGCTACACAAAGAAACTATGCCTACAAAACTAAACTAAATAAAAATAAATAAATAAGAAAGGAAGGGAGGGAGGGAACTTTCCTCCCATAGGATCTTGGATTCAGGTGTTGTTTTAAATTTTATTTCAAATTTGAGGAAAAAGGACCGTGTCCACAACTCGGTATTTGAATTTTGGAGAATGACATGCTGAACAAATATATGCATATTCTCCAAAGCAATAAAGGGATGGAAACACAACTTCCCCTCAGATTTGAGGTTGGCTCTATGTGTAATGGTTGCTTTATTAAATTTTCCCATTCTTTTCCAACTTAATTAGTCCAAACTCTCAGCCTAGGTGTTATCTTCAGAAAACCTTCATTATACTTTCTTACACTTAAATTTCCATTCTGTTCTAGCAGCATTTGTTACTGTTGAACAGTTTGGTGGTATTTCATTAATACTGAGTGATTCTTGTATTACAGAATGAGCTTGAGAATATGGATTTCATTTATCCATCCACTAAACTCAAATACTGTAGAGTAGAAACTAAAGAGCATACAGTCCTCTAGGTACCGAAGACCCGTGTCCTCAGAGAGCTTATGTTACAGTGACAGGGTTACACACAAGTCAGAAGGAGTATGCAACGACAAGTGGGACAAACAGGAAACGTGTACAGACAGTGGGGCGGGGCTTTAAGACAGGTGGAAATAAATGCCTCATTCAGATGAGACTTTTGAGCAAAGAAAGAGATGGGGAAGTGGGTCAAGCATATGTGTGTCTGGATGATGTGTTCTATATTATAATAAGCTATAGTAAATACAAAGGCCCTGACACAGGAGCATTCCTGGTGTCTTTTAAGGAAATAATAAAGAGGGTAGGATGAGATGAGAGGAACAAGAACAGGAGTATCTCTACAATAACCTACAAGGTCCTCATGATTCTTTGGTAAAGACACTCTTCTGAGGTAGGCATTAACCACAAAGCTTCTAAATGCCCAGGGCAGAATTAAATATAAATAGCAATGGCTCCAGAATCCGTCTTTGATACTATGCTATACAATTTATATGATAGAAATATCAGTACAAAGTTCACAATGCTTGGCATAACACAGCATTGGGTGATGTCATCTAGGTAGAGTTGCATGTACAGAAATATCCACAACTAAGTATTTAGATAGAGGTATAAGGAAAGCTAGGAATATATTGTTCTCTATACTCCAGATGAACAATGTTTCGAGGAGAACCAGACTGTCAAATGCTGATAACAGTCTAGGATCAGGGTGACAGCCTCACTGCAATGACATCAAAGACTTGAAAGGAGCAGCTTTAGTGGAAAGCCAGAGGCCAAGGCAGTGGTGGTTATTAAACAGGATCAACAAAATATAGGATGGCAGAAATGAAGACACCAAGAAGCTTTTCTAAAAATGTGTTTTATTTTTAGGACAATCCACTGAAGAAAGAAAACTATTGAGGGAAGAGGGGATTGGAGTAAGAGCTGAAATAGTAAGAACCTAATGGAAGTTGGGCATGGGGCATGCTTGTCAAACCCAGAGGCAAGATGATTATGAGAGGCCAGCTTTCCCTACCTAGAAAAGTCCTGTTTCATAACCAAAACAATGCAAAAGGGAAGGAATGAGCACACATGGGCACAGATGACAGGTGGGCAAGTGGACCTGACACTAAGCTGGAAGCCAGAGCTTCACTCGTGCCAGGCAAGTGCTCTACTAATTGGTACAGAAGGTAATCCTTCTGGATCAGGTTTATCTTCCCAGTAGGAAGCAGGCAGAAAAAAAGAACAGAGTAAGACATTCTGAGGGCTGGTGAGATGGCTCATTAATTAAGAGCACTGGCTGCTCTCCCAGAGGACCCGGGTTCAATTCCCAGCACCTAAATGACAGCTCGTAACCATCTATAATACAGCTCCAAGTGATTTATACTCTCACACAGACATACATGGAGACAATACAGTAATGCACATAAAATTAAATAAAAAAATTCTGAAAGGGTTTTGTTGTTGTTTGTTTTTTTTGAGACAGGGTCTTACTACGTAGCTCTGGCTGTCTTGGAATTCAGTATGTATACCAGAGTGGCCTCAAACTCACAGAGATCCACCTGCCCCTGCTTCCCAAGCACTGGGAAATTCTGAAAGTTTAAGGAGGAAAAAAAAGTATAAAAGTTATCTAAAACAAGAGAGCAATTGTGCTATGAAAATCAAGACATCTTACTCATCACTGACTAGGGATAGATTGCACATTCCATAACACGTTTTATATACTGGTGCTGACTTGAGCACCACCACTAAGATGCTATGAATATGCAGTGTGCATGTGAGGATTGGCTTCTGAAAATTAATAATTTACCCCCTTAAATCTAGAAAAAGTCAGTGATCAAGACTTTGGGTTTTTTTTTCCTCTCCCCCCCCCATACAGGGTTTCTTTGTGTAGCCCTAGATGTCCTGGAACTTTTTCTTGTAGACCAGGCTGGCTTTGAACTCAAAGAGATCCACCTGCCTCTGCCTCCCGAGTGCTGGGATTAAAGGTGAGCGCCAATTAGGGATGTAGCTCAGTTGATTGAGTGCTTGCCTAACATGGATTACATCCTGGTTTTTGCAACACTAGGAGCAGTGGTACACTCCTGAACCCAGCACTTCCAGAGGCAGAGGCAGGAGAATGAGAGGTTCAGGTCATCCTCGGGTAGAAAGCAAGGTCTAGGCCATCCTAGGATGCATGAGACCTTGTCTCAAAAACCCAAAATAATAGTCCTTTACACCCCCCACACACACAGGAGAATGGAAGCCTGGTAACAGGTTTGTAAGCCCAGATATTTAGGAGGCTGAGGAAGGAGCATCACTAAATTCAAGGGCAGCAAACGAATGAGATCATGTCTCAAAAGATTAAGTAAAAAAGGGCTATGGATGTAGTTCATAGTAGAACACTGTCCTGGCATGTGCAACCTCCAGCATCACAAAAGAAAAATAGAAAAACAAAAGTGATGGTATATAGCATGGTGTTTAAGAGTACAGACTAGGGAGACATTATCTAGGTTCAAATCCAACTTCCTATCACTTACTGGACCTGGGTTTAAGGAGGCTACTTAACCTCTCAAACCTCAGCTTCCTCACTGCATAAAGAATAATAATTTAATGTTAAAGATTAAAGTGATTCATAATTTTTTAATATCTTATATAAATTTGGCATTGTGACAGTATTGTCAATTTGGCAGAATCTGAAATCACCCGGGAAAGGAGTCTTAAATGAGGGCTTGTCTAGATTAGGTCGGCCTGTGGACTGGTTGTGAGCTACCCAAAGTGGGTACTAGGAACTGAACTCGGGTCCTCTATAAGAGCAGCAATTGCTTTTAACAGGCCATCCCTCTAGCCTCTTTTATTTCGCTCTAGTATTGGAGACAGACCCCTGGGCCTTATGCATGCTACCGCTGAGGTACATTCCTTGCCCTGGTCCTTCTGAAGATCTGAGAAGTGAACAAGGATCACTAGAGAAGTATGAGAGTACAGCACCCATGCAGCAGATCTTGGAAGACTATTAATTATGACAGCTTTTCCTAGATCAGCAATATAGGTCAAAGATCAAAGTAGGATCTTCAAAGTAAGTTTACGTACTTCCATGTATTCTCCTGAAATTTAACTTAGATTTTTAAAAAAGTAATAGTATTGCATGTAAAATTCGGGGTACTTCCAATTTTTACCTGATTCTAATATTTCTTTCTGTCAGTCTTGGGCCCTAACTAAAAGCTACCTGTTAAAAATATAGCTAATACACTAACAAAACAGCTTTGAAAGGTCAGAGTTTATCTACTAGCAGGTGCTGAAGAGATCATTAAAAAAAGAAACTTACTTGATTCATTTATTGGGTTTCCCTAAAAATGAGATTTAGTATTACAAGAAAATCAAGTAAAACCATAGACAGCAACTAATTCTTTAATTTTTAGATACAGTCAAATCTATTTCTGTTTGTGGAGAAATCAAGGTTTTATTTTGTTAGCATGTCAGTGCTATACTGGGGTGTAACTCCTTATAGAATAAGCATAATCATGGCATCAAACTTACTTTTCCAAAGAAGCCTTTGAAGAACTTCCTTTCCTGGAGGAACAGGGGGACAAGTCGAGTGCTATTATTGTATAGGCTAATAAATGTCCCGGGGTTTCGCATCAATTAAGCACATAAAGAAATAGAAGGGAAATGGGAGAAGGGGAGGGATGAGGGCTTTAAAGAGTTATCAATACCAGGAGGGAGGGTGACAGGGAAAAGGAAAGGTGCATGAAGTGCAGGGCAACACAAGGTACAACCTAAGAATCCCTGGAAAGGGAGGAATTCAGAGCCTGTATCCATGCAGGGCAACTACTTCATTTAGAAATCTCTATTTTTCCAACAGAGATTATCCAAATTTGGCAGCAGATAAAAAGATTAGGACATACCAGGTAGGCAGGATTTTGTATTTAAAATTCATAATAGTAACAAATAGAAGCTTAGTTCTACATACATTTTTCTACTTAAAATCAATGATAGTCAAATGTGGTGGCATGTGCCTATCTATCATCTTAGCTCTTTAGGAGGCTGAGGCAAGGCTGCCTGAGCCCAGAAATTCAGGGTCAGCCTTGACATCATCAGCCTGCCTGTTAAAGAAATAAAAAGTAAAGCCGGGCGGTGGTGCCACAGCCTTTTAATCCCAGCACTTGGGAGGCAGAGGCGCAGGTGGATCTCTGTGAGTTCGAGGCTAGCCTGGTCTACAAGAGCTAGTTCCAGGACAGACTTCAAAGCTACAGAGAAACCCTGTCTCAAAAACCAAAGGGGACGGGGGGTGGGGGGGAGAAAGAAAGGAAAAATAAAACCTGTGAAGACGCTCCAGGTTAGCCTGACCATTGTAGTGAGATTCCAGATTAAAAGCAAACCACCACCTTGTTGGAACAGCATGCTTCCCATGCTGTTAGGCTCTTGAACTGCAAACCTTAACAAAACACAAAAATGGCAACCCATAAAGCTAAATCATGAGCATACCTCCCTCAGCAGTTCTTGCCATACCCTTTCTAACTCAGGGAGCTTAGTCATGGGTGGCCCATATCCATTAGTGTAAGTGTATATATGTGTATGCTCATCAACTCTACAACATACAGAAATAGCAGGATCTATTCCAGTTCAGAATAAATCATTAGGAGGGATTGAAGACTAATGCTTTATACTGGGGCATAGAAAAAATATTGGAAAATCGAATTATGCTCATGGGCCACAAATAGAATTTAAGAAACAGGGTTTTATTTAACTGTTCTTTTTGAAGCAAAGAATTTTGCATTGATACAATCATACAATTACTACCTATCAGGATAAGGAAATCATAACAATCTATGATCCTACCATCAATTTGTTGTTTTGGTTTGTTGAAACAGGGTCTTACTATATAGTCTGGTACTCACTTACAGTCTAGGCTGGCCTGAAACTCACAAAGATAGATCGGCCTCTGCCTTCTGAGTGCTGGGAGTAAATGGATGCACCACCACACCTAGCTCTACCATCAGCTTTTAAGCTCCATTTACATAGTTGATTATTAAGGAAATCTGAAGAATGTATGCAAAGTAGATAGGTTCAAACTCCCCAGTCCAGCTCTCTACTCCCTTCCTAGGGCTGAGCTGTACTTTTGTCCTCTACTTTTGTAGCTGCAAAAATGTCTAGTAAAAGACAACAATGTGATGCTGAAATTTGAGTCTCCTAGCTTTTGAACTCAGTGTTTTTAAACACTAAAATGATTTCCCCTAAATTTTGAAAATCACAACAAATATCTCCACAAGATCTAAACAAAGCTGGAAAAATAACCAGCATGTTCCAGGTAGCTGTCACAGCAAAACTAAAATGATTTCTGCTGCCAAGTTTGGTGGACCTAGTTTTGTTAGACTATGAGTAACACTCAGTTTTAAAGGATGCAGCCAAAGTTAAAGATTCAACATTCTCGCACAGGGCAGGGAGGGGACAGGACACGACAGTTAATATTTAATTCAGTTCCTAGAAAAGCTCTTGTTAAAGATGAGATTTTTTCTTTTTCTTATATAAGATCCCAGATGTTAATGAAAAAAGGTGACATGCAAAATGCATAAAAGACAGATAATGGATTGGAGAATATTAACGTTCTTAAAAAAAAGATATGATTCTTTTACCTGCTAAAATAAGAACATATATTAAAACAAAGATATCAAATAGTGAATAAAAACCCAACATACTAGAAACTAGTTATATAAAGAAACAAATCTAAAATCAAAGGCAGAGAAAGAGAGACATTTAGAAGCAATGGAATGAAATAGCATTCTACAATGAAAGGCATTTTGGATCCCAGTGAAGCAAGGCAAAGTCTGATACAATAATTATAGAGCTCACTGCTAAATGCATTATTTACCACCCTGTAACATAACTAAGCAACAGCCATTTCTGAAATTTATTCTATGCAATCTAAGTTTTGTAGTAGTTAATTAGTGAATTATGTCACAAAATAAATGAGTTAAAATAATTGTTACTTCATGTATATGAGGGTAAGAGATGGTCTGAGGTACATATTTTAAAAACTATCTTGATACTATTTTCTCCACTGGAGAATGTCAACTTTGCTGATGACCTCTAACACAATTTAAAGTAATTCTAAATTACAAGGGACCACTTCGAGAAGGTCCCCATACAACTAAACTTTAAATAATTTTTATTTCCCCACAATGTTAAAACCACTAGAAATAGAACTTTTTGGTTTATAGGCTGTTCACACGACAGGCTTAATGCCTGTTTGCTGTTTAACTGATGGTATGTGAGCTACATAACTCCTCACATTTTAAAGTTCTGACATTCAGTTTGAACAGATTGCAAAGGTATTTTGTTTCTTTAACCCTCTGCACCTTTATACATCCCTACAATTTGTTTCCACTTATCTAAAAGTCTTTCAGGAAGCTTTATGATCTTCACACTAACAAACACACACTAGCAACACAGCATTTGGTACAATGTAAGAATTGGGCACAGCAGGCTGTAGATCCTAGATGGATATCTGTTAAAAGAATGCTGTCAAGAAACAAAGGTACCTAATATCTCTACTTAGTGAAAATATGAGACGACAAATAAACAAAAAAACAAAACACCACGGAGCTGTGTGGATTCACAAGACAATATCCTGAAGACTTCCTATTTACTGTAGGTTCTCAGTATAGCACTAGACAGTTTATCTACAGAACAGTCATGTTTTATTGAGCATAATAAATAGAAGTTTACCCATTACCCAAAAATCCAGCTTGATTTTTTAACACATTTGCCAATGTAAGTTTATATAACTGTCCTAAGTTTCCTAGATATGCCAGAGGATGATGCACGTGTATTCCTTGTTTCATATTACTTTGTTGAGGCAGGGTCTCTGTGATCCTGGAGTGCACTAATTCACCTAGACCCGTTGGTGAGTGTGCCTCAGAGATCTTTGTCTTCACACTCCCAGATCAGGGATTACAACCTTGTCAGTTATAATCACTGTCTGGCCCTGTATAACTATAATTTTTAAAATGCAAATTTAGGTTCTATTTATGGTAAATATAAAATACATTAAATGTTATTCAAACAGTCGTGGACCTTGAACAATAATCTTGTTTTAAAAGTAAAAGGTGAAATAAAACAAAAAAATCTACTCAACAAATTAGCTTTAAACTAGGTGGTGAGCAGAGTGGAGAGGCTGTACCCATCCATCCTTCCAGTTTGTGGGAAGTAGAGGCCAGAGGAGGAAGAGTTGGAGGCCCTATCTCAAAAATGCCAAAAATTCCCAACAGCAGCAGCAATAAAAACTAGACATTTAAATACTGGCTACATCTAGATTTGGGAGAGATCTTGTTTTATTTAATAGACACTTTTAAAAAATTAATCTTATGTGTGTGGGTGTTCTGCCTGTATATATGCCTGTGTACCACATATATGCTTGGGTCTCTTGGAGATGTAAGATTTCCCTGGAACTGGAATTACAGATGGTCGTGAACCACAATGTGGGTACTCAAAATCGAACCTAGGTCTTCTGGAAGATCAGACAGTGCTCTTAACCACTGAGGAATCTTTCTAGCCCCTATTTGTAAATCTTGGAGTTCATTTGTACTTTATACAATACACATGTTTCTAAAAATTTTTTTAAGTTAAGATTCAGATGAAGTGACATACCCAGGAGGCAGAGGACGGTAATGTGCTGGAAGTTGAAACTGTCTCAAAAACCCAAATAAGGAAAACACCAAAGATTAAAAACAAAATTAGATAGTAATGCTAAAGATGTGGCTTGGCAGCCTGTGATGCCCTGGGTTTGATATTCAAAGGACTGAATTAAAAAATTTTCTTTTAAAATATTTATTTATTTTATGTGCATTAGTGATTTGCCTGCATGTAAGTATGTCTGTATAAGGATGCCAGATCCCCAGGAACTGGTATTATAGACAGTTGTGAGCTGCTATGTGGGTGCTGGGAATTAAATCTGGGCCCTCTGGAAGAGCAGTCACTGCTTTTAACTGCTGAGCCACCTCTCCAGTCCCGAATTAAAAGATTTTTCTAAAAATTAAAATATTTTCTAATTCCACATTGGTTTCGTAACCCTAAGTAATATAAATTTTAAGACATTAATAACTATAGTTTGTTTCAGGATAATCTAATTGGCATCCTAGGATTTTAAATTAAGATTTATTTTTATTTTTAATTATGTGTGTTTCTGAGTGTGGGTTTGTACACATGTGTGTGGTAATCACAGAAACCAGAAGATGGCCTTAGATCTCCTGGAGTTGGAATTATAGCCACCTCAAGAGGATACTGGGAACTGAATCTGAATCCTCTACAAGAGCAGCAAGCCCCTTTAACTGCTAAACCACCTCTCTTGTCTCCGCCCCTCCCCATTTCCTGGTGTGTCTGTTGTTCCCCATCATTAGTAACACTGATATAAAATATTCTTTAGGCTGGGAATGGGGGCTCATGCCTGTAGTTCTAGCACTAGGGAGGCAAGCCAGGATCAGAAGCTAGAGGCTAGCTTAGGGTACATACTGAGCTATACAAAGAAACTATCTCAGGAAAGAAACAAACAAAAACAGTCTTTAAGAAGTTAAATAATTATTTTTAAAACATCCTTACCTAAACTCATCTAATTTATCATTCTAGAGGAATGGAGAATTATTTTGTAAGAAAAAAACCTTTTTATTTCTCTTTTAAGCTAGTTTTGATAAAAATAGAAAGCTAAATTATCTGAGTCTGTATTTAATTAGGGAATAGTTATACAAGAGAGCAAATCTGTCAAACTAGTTTCATGGACCACAGAACATAGGAGTAAGCCCTCCTAACATTGATGAAATCGAGGAAACTTGATGGGTTTCTATCACTTTCACTTAAGAATTTAACTGTCCAAAATCTATAAATAAAAGGGTTTTTTCTACATATAGATGAATGTATGTGTACCATTTGTACACAGAGTTGTTTATGTTTTGTCTTCTACAATTAGTTATTTATTTTTTACTTTTCTTTTTACAACAGATTCAGGCATTTATTCCAAAGTAAAATCTATCCCTCTTTAATATATTTTTAAATTTTACATATACGATACTGAGGGAATACACAAGAGGTAACATAAACTGTACCAATAAAGCAGAAAAGTTTTGGTTATTAAGCAAACTGAGAAAAAAAAAGCACTCATTAGTAGCCAAACTTATACTAGCAACCCCAAAGTAACATGAACCGAATGCTGTTTGGGGATAGGCCATGCAGAAGTGATGCTTAAAGCTTTCACAGCAAAGTGGGGAATGGCTACATACTAGAGAGAAGGAAGGCTGTGAAGGGGCTTAAAGAGTTATGGGACAGTACTTAGACATTGAAAATAGAAAATTAACACTTCAATATGATCCTGTATCAACTGTAAATACTTTCTCTCCCTTCTTAAATACACAAGTATGAATGTAGGATTATTCTATGGTGTAACAGGCAAAGAAAAGGCTGTCTCTTGAAAAGGAGTTATACATTTCAAGTTTATGCAAAAGGAAGAGAAAGCAGGCTGTTTCTGTCAGAGGAACATAGGAAGATGAAGGAGTCAAGATAATGAGAAGTCCCGCATCAGGCATTGCTCAGGCATCTTCTACTTTTGTCCCTGGAAAGTTCTTTCTTATAGATTTAAAATTAACAGTGTTATCGTTCAGGTATCACAATTAAGTGTTAACTGTAGCATTTCTGGGCTGGCTTTAGAATATTATTTTCTATCAGATTTCATACTGCTTGTTTTTTATGGGTCATAATAAGTGAAAAGCATAATTTGGATAATGTAGGAGTTGGTCTTTATAAACTATACTTTTGAACACAGAACATGAGATGTTCTCTTTTTCAGTAAGCCCACACCTTTTGCCTTGAGAGAACACACTGTTCTGACTGATTGCTGGGTGGTAAAATTCAATGAGCACAATCTTGTAAGAAAATGTTGATAGCATATAGATCAATATTAGCAATCACCAAATACATACAGCTTTCAATCTTTTTACAGCATCTTCACAGATGTGCATTCCTCTTGACTCATCAACTTCTACGTGGCCAAGGTACTGTGGAGAGAAGGGAAAGGAGTTAGTTCTATTGATGTTCATTGAGAAACTAGTAGATAGCGGATGATAGAAAATTAAACTCCCGCATCACGAAACTCATAGCTATTGAAGAAAAGTAAAGGCAATCTTATTTATAGGAATTATCAGGGTAATAAATGAAAAAGTATATGATAGTCACTAAGTATATTCAGTCATCTGAATCTATGGGGTCAAGAGCATAATAACCTAAGTGAGATACAGCTCCTCTATCTCCATACATAAAAACAATCCTAAGACAAAATATGTACACCTAGCACGAAAAAGTACAAACATGATCAGCAAGACGGTTCAGCTAATAAGGTGCTTACTAACAAACTTGACAACCTGAGTTCAGTTCCTAGAACCCATACAGAGGAAGGAGAGAACCAATTCTCACAAATTGTTCTGATCTCTACCCATGCATCATGGCATACATGCACACACACATACACGTGCATACACAGATGTGTGAAGTTTGAAGAGGAAGGAATTATAAGGTTCAGAAATTATCATGGGCTGAGAGAAGTGCCAAAACAATTTATGTGTAATAGGATAACTAAACATCAGCAAGTATTCCTGTTGCCTGGAATATGAACAGATTTTGAGTACTGAAATCAGTCTGCACTTGACCCTAGAGACAGTGTGAAAAGTTAAGAATGAATTTTTTTGCAAGGTGATTATAATTTAAATTAAACCTTATCATAGGACTATTCTCAGGTTAAGCAAAAGGGATGGTGACAATATGCCTTCCTTCCCTAACAGACAAGATCTTACAGTCTTGCTATGCACCTCAGGCTGGCCTCAAACTCATGACCTTCCTAGCTCAGTCTCTGGAGCATCTGGGACTGCAGGTATGCAGCATCACACATGACCTACAAGTGCTTTCTTTCTTTCTCTTCCTTCCTTCCTCCCCCCCCTTTTTTTGTTCTTCAAGCAGGGTTTCTCTGCGTAACTCTGGGTTCTGAAACTTGCTTTGTAGACCAGGCTGGTGTTATGGAATATAATTTTAAGATGTGTTATACTTGTTTATGCTGTGGAACATTTGTTTAATGATGCAAAGATGTGTTGCATTCTTTTATGTTGTATTTGTTTAACTCTGTGAAGCTGTGTTACTTTGCCTGTCTAAAGCACCCACTGGTTTAATAAAGAGCTGAACGGTCAATAGTGAGGCGGGAGAAAGGATGGGTGGGGCTGGCAGGCAGAGGATGAATAGGAGAAATGTGGGAGGAAAGGATGGAGAGTGGGAAAAGAAGGCCCAGACACACAGACAGCCAGAGTAAGAGTGAAAGTAAGGTATACAGAAGTAGAGAAAGATAAAAGCACAGAGACAAAAAAGATAGATGAAATAATTTAAGTTAAAAGAAAAGCTGGCAAAAAAAACAAGCCAAGCAAAGGCTGGGCATTTATAAGAAATAATAAGTCTCCATGTGTGATTTATTTGGGAGCTGGGTGGTAGGCTCCTCAAAGAACTAAGGAGCAAAAGAGAAAAAAAACAACCCAAAACAAAAAACTAGCAACAGGCTGGCTTCAAACTCAGAGATCCGCCTGCCTCTGCCTCCCCAGTGCTGGATTAAAGGTGTGCGCTACCATGTCCTGGCTCCACATGTGCTTTCTTAAAGGCAATTCAGCATCTGGTTCCAGGCAAGGTGGAGAATACTGTTTTCTGTCCTGCTGGGTCCTCCATCCATTCAGTCCCAAATAAACACACTATTAACTCTTATAACTTATATTAGCCCATAATACTTGTCTGTGTTAGACACCTGGCTTGCTACCTTTTTCCGTGAGGCAGTCACATCTTGCTTGCTCCGTGTCTGGGTGATGACTACAGACTGACTCTTTCTCTTCCCAGAATTCTCCTGTTCTCACTGCCCCGCCTCTACTTCCTACCTAGTCGCCCTGCCTATACTTCCTGCCTGGTTGCCCCACCTATACTTCCTATCTGGTTACTGGCCAATCATTATTTATTTAATATGTCAGCAGCTGTCACCCAGATGCAGAGGATGCAAGATGTGACTGCCTAAGGGTTAATAAGAAGCCTGAGCTACTAGGCCAACCAGTTTATGATTAATGTAGACCTCTGTGTGTTTATTTGGGACTAAATGGCTGTGGGACCTGGTGGGACAGAACACTTGGTATACACACCCTAAGCCTCCCACTAGATGAAACCATAAAATCTGAATACAGTGCATTGGAGTAGCTACTGAGGTTCTGAAAAGAAAATAGAAGAATCAAAGTACTGTTAACTCGAGGCATTACTAATTTCCAAGTTTACCTTTCCCATTTCCTTCATTGGAACCTCCAGTTTAGAAAAATACAGTTAGAGCAGTAAGAACGGGCACGAAGGAACTCTGGTAAAAATGACTCTAGCTCTGACGTGAGGACCAGGAAGGGAAACTCCTAAATTCAGAGAAAGCCAAGGAGCTGCAGGAAACCTACTGGTAATGTGGAGACAGTTAAAGCAGCAGGAGTAGCAAAGCTGAAAACACCTTAAATTCAGAGTATCCTCTCCACTTAGTCAGAGAAAGAGGGTGATATAGGAGAGAACCAAGCAAAAAGCTACTAAGGAGGACAAAAGCTTGGGAAACTGAAGTTCTGGGCTAAACCTGGACTACACAGGTAAGGATCTGCTCCTGTAACTGGTATATCAGGACTTTCAGAGCTGAACCAACAGAAACACCATTTCCCAGTTCTCATACTCACCACCAATGGGTGGTGTACACACCACAGATTTATACAGGCTTTGAAAACTAGACAGATACAATTCTCTTATCTAACTAAAAAAATCCAAATTCTTTCAATATGAAAATTTCTGAGTACAGACATGAGATATAGATATGATATAGATAGTAGCAAAGTCCACACATGGCCTCAGGTTAGGTAAGACACAGTCAAAATCAGGTAATGCTAAAAATACTACATATAATTACATTTAGGATATATGTGTAAGGCAAATAAGAAACAAATGTTTACATTTAGACTTGAGCCCTATCTCTAGGATATCTTACTATGGATATATGCAAATAGTCCAAAGTTTTAAAAAAGATCTGAAAAACACTTCTACTCCTAAGCAGTTTTAGATATAGGACACAAAACAAACATAGTTACTTATAAACAAGTCACCTATATAGCACAGGCTGGCCTCAAACTTGTTATGTAGTCAAGGATGACTTTTAATTTATAATCCTCCTGCTTTTTTTCTCCCTTAAGTGCTGGGATTACAGGTATGTGCTATTATACCCATTTTATACAGTGTTGAGAGTGAACCTGGGGCTTCATACATGCTGGAGAAGTGATCTACCAACTAAGCTACAGTCCCCAGGTTCCCTTCCTCAAAAAGACTCAAACAAATCCCAGGGTCTCACAATGCAATATTCAGCTGGTATACAGCAAAATCCTGAGTTTAATTCATTTCTGTGGAAAACTAATCCATGTTACAAACACACATATTTTAAAAGCAGTTTTATAAAAATATTCAAAGAGGCACTAGTGTACTCAGAGACTGTTTGCAATTATACCAGACAGTAATCTTGGAACTTACTTTTATAGGATCATTTACTTTCATAGGATCCCATAGAAAGAACATTGCCTCCATGACAGCTGGAAGTAATTCTAGAAGACAACGTCCCTTCTCCCAGCAAAGTTTGAGCTCAGGGTTAGGGACATCATTTAGGGGTTGATTATGATTGTTACAGGGTTGGGAGGGAATTATGTAGGCTCAGGGATCTCTTTGAAAAAAAAGGAGGAAATTGGATGGGATAATAGATTAGTGTGAGCTTACTCACACTAATAATAAT
>LOJH01013491.1:1938-26421 GCA_001685095.1 Ellobius talpinus
TTCTTTCTTCTATCTCTTGTGTTCTGTTGGTTATGCTTGTCTCTGTAGTTCCTGTTATTTTACCCAGATTTTCCATATCCAGAATTTCCTTGGTTTGTGTTTTCCTAGTTACCTCTATTTCAGTTCTCAAGTCTTGAACTGTTTGTTTCATCTGTTTGATTGTTTTTCCTTGGTTTTCTTGTGTTTCTTTGAGAGATTTATTATTTTCTTCCAATTTTTTTTGTTTGTTTTTTTCCTCCATTTCTTTAAGGGAGTTTTTCATTTCCTCTTTAAAGGTCTCCATCATTTTCATAAAGTTATGTTTACAGTTGTTTTCTTCTGCTTCTTCTGGGTTAGGACGATCAAGTCTTCTTGTTGTGTGACCACTGAGTTCTGGTGTTACCATGTTTCTTTTTAGGTTGTTAGGTGAATTCTTACATTGGTGCCTACCCATTTCTTCCTTCAAATGAGGCCAGCAGTGTCTTTGCATCTTGGTTTGATCCTTATGGTAGCTGTCTGGGAGTTTTTCTTGGTCTGCTCTGTACTGTCAATGTCTGTGCCTGTGTCTCAGGAAACCTCTGAAGTCTCTGTAAGCCTTCTTTCTTGGTCTTCTCTCCTGGTTCACTCTCTTGGTCATATCTCTTGGTCCCCTCAGTGTTGTAGCAAGCTCTTGATTTCTCAGTATTGTAGCAAGCTTTCTGTCCCCTCAGTATTGTAGCAAGTTCTCAGCTCTTAGGCAGGGTAGGGCTAGTAGCTTAGAGGGACCGGTGGATAGGTTTGGGTTTGGGGGGAGCATTACCCACAGGAAACACCTTCCTAGCTTGCTAAAAAAAAAGCCAAGGGAGTTGGAGGAAGATCCCAGGGTTTTGTCCCACTGTGAAGGTCCTAGATAGTGGGGTGTCCCACTACATGGCTGTTCATTTACCTCTCAAGTCCTGTCAGTATTGGAGCAAGTTGTGTTTCAGAGTTCCACCAAGGTTGCAGGAGGACAGGTGGATTTGGGAGAGGGGTGGGGTTAGGAGTTTGGAGTGGCCTAGTGAATGAGTTTGGAGGAGCCTACCCTCAGTACTACTATTTCTATTCCTACAGATTTTAATTTTCAGGACAGTTCAGCAAATTTTGATTATTTTGTGGATACATGCAAACTACAATCTCTGTGCTCAATTATATTTCTAAAATTATATTACTACAAGCAATAAAGTTTGCATCATAATAATAAAGTTTGAATATCATAATATTCAAATTTTTCATATTTTGAATAAAACATCATATAGTAATGAATTTTTATTTTTATGTAATTGTATATAGAACCTGAGAGTAAAATTGGCAGGTTACACTTTTTTGCATCACCGCCCTTATTTTTGGTTCTACTTTGTAAGTCAACTGTGGTGGTTTGAATAGCTATAGATATGATAGACTCATGTGTTTGAATGTTTGGGTCATAGATAATCACACTATTAAGAGGTGTGGCCTTATTGGAGTAGGCATGACCTTGCTGCAGAAAGCATGTCACTATGGAGGCAGGTTTTGGAGTCATATGTTCAAGCTATTTCCAGTGTGACAAAGTTCACTTTCTGTTGCTTGTGAAACAAGATATAGAACTCCATCCCCAGCACTATGTCTACATGTATGTAACCATGTCCCAAAATGATGATAATGAACTAAACTAAACCTCTGAAACTTTAAGCAAGCTTCACTTCAATTTATTGCTTTATAAGAGTTGCCATGGTTGAGATGTGTCTTCATAGCAATAGAAACCCTAAGACACCTGTTGTAAGGGTGAGGGCCACTGGGCACCAATTGTTGTAGGGAGGGCCACTTGTTTGTGTTGGCCACTTGGTTAGCTTATCCCCAAAATAACCACACAAAACTGTGTTCATTAAATCACTGGTTGGACTATTAGCTCTCACATTTTATTGACTAACACACCTTGATTTAGCCCATTTCTATTAATCAATGTATCACCACATGGCAGTGGCTTACCAGGAAAGATTTAGCATGTCTGATTCTGGTGGTTCCATAGTGTCTCCCCCTTCTGCTTTCTTCCTCTCAGAATTCAGTTCTGTATTCTCCACCTACATAAGTTCTGGCCTATCAGGCCAAGGCAGTTTCTTTATTCATTAACCAGTAAAAGCAACACATAGGAAGAAGGACCTCCTACACTAGACACCAACATTATATATTATATTACACTGTGTTGTATTATATTATAGTATAGTATTTACTACACTCAGAATTTTTACTCAATTTTATTCTACTTTTTCTTGCTACTTTCAAATTTTCTAAGTCACTTAAAATTCCAGTTTCTTCAATTTAATATTCAAATGGCTTTCACTGTATATCAACACAATAATATTTCTTTTAATATACAAATAGATACAATAAATATTTATGTGATGAAAGAAGTACTTAGCTTTACTTTTTCCATCTTAATGTTGGTTTTAGAGCACTCATCTTATTTTCCTTCTTGGTAAGACCAGAGTTTCCTTTATTTTATATACTTAGTTTTGATAACTTTAAAGTGTATCCTCTTTTGAAATTTTGTGGATGTTTTGGCTGTAATTTATTCACTGGAATAAGCTTGTTTCTCTACCTTTGCCAATTGATTTTCTTCTGCATGAGATGTAAAATGATCAGGCATGCTTTTTCCTCCACTGAAATTCCATCATGCATACTATGTTGCTGATTGCACAATTCTTGTTTCTTCTTCAGCTTTTCCTTTTAACATTTAATCATGCATATAACCTTTACTTCTTTGTCAAGATGTAAATAATAAATTATTACACTAGATACAAATTTTTTTCTTGCTTGAAACACGCCTATCACCAAAGTTTTACTTCACTTTGGCATGCAATTGTAGAAATGACAAACTTCTATGGCTATTATGGCTTCCTTTTCAATGTTCCAAATAAAATAATCTGAAAAATATTTTGATATTCACTGTTACTGTCTGAATCAATGTGTTTTTCTAAGTAATAAATCACTGACTTTGTACCTCAGTGAAGTCCTCTAGCTTTAAGAGGCAATGTCTTAGCCTCTGTGCCTGAAAGTTGGTCCAGTAGGCATGCCCTTTAAGAATTAATTCTCATCTGTGCTTTACTTTTACTACAATGGGAAGAGAGTCTGCTATTGTCTGTATCCTTTTCTTTCTTACTTTCAGGAAAGGTTTCCATTTATTGTATCATTTGCATCCTGTCATCCATTGAAGTTGGATAACAAAGTTGAAGAAGTGATCTTGTTCTATGCTTCAGCTGGAAATTCCATTCAAGTTTAAAAGTAAACATAATTTTGATTGTATTTTAGAGAGACAAATTTGGTGATATAAGGCCATTGCAAAACTCATAGATTTTGTTATTTATGTTTATTTACACATCTTATGCATATACTTAAATCATTTTGATTTTATTTTATACATATGGTGATTACCCACATATATGTGTGAGCACCATTTGTCCACCTGTTGCCCTCAAAGACCAGAATAGGGTGTCAATTTCCTGCATATGGAATTATAGACAGTTGTAATCTGCCACACGAGTGCTGGGAATAGAATCCATGCCTTGTCAAAGGTCAGACAGCTCTGTTATCCAATAAGTCATCACTCCAGTCCCCATTTATATACTTCAGAAAATGCTGAGATATAACAGACACCATTTGATTGACCTATATGATTTTGTTTGATGACACCTAATGACTCACATTTTGATTAGTAAGCTTTGTGCTAAAGAAGGTGCATCATGAGTTCTTATGCTCATGAAATCACCTTCAATTTTGTTTATATCTGAATTTCTACAGTTATTCACAAACTAAGTTACAACTTGTGTCACCTTTAACCTACAAAACTACTGCTAATACTTATTAGTACTAATAGTATGACTATGAGTGAAACTCTCATATCTTACTGTTTAACAAGAATGTTGGAGTAATTTTGAGAGGGAATTAAGTCAAGCTAGGGAAGACATTGCTACTGAGAAGGAAATATACATTCTACAAGGACCAGCTTAACTGGAAATTGCCGGCTATGGTGATATGGCTAAATTACCTTGGAATCAGAACAATATGGAGTACACTGAGTATATGACATGACATTTCACAAAAGTCAGGCCCTGTGTTAAGAAAGCAGCAACAAATGCATGACCCTTTTTACATCTTAAAAAGCTGAGAATAGAATGGTGATTGTCAGAGACTACAAAGTGTGGTGAGGATTGAGCAAGGTTTATCAAAAAGGAACCATATAATAATTATGTGCAAGTTTTTCTGGTATGTTGTTGCATAAGTATGGCTGTGGGTAAGCAAGGTGCAGTGATATCATGAATGTTTTTCCAGCTTCAGAGCCAGTCCTAGGTAAGTAAGGAACTTGCCCTTTAGGAATACTTGATGTCTTCCTTTCCCATATCAATAATATTTTATGGTGCCCTTCTGTCTAACCTAGTCTCCTCAGACTATTGTCTAGAAATCTATTCTTGGCTACTAGTATAACATGTTCTCTAGTTTTATTTCTGTTGCTATGATAAAATAAATTAACAAAAAGAAAATTATAGGAGAAGGAGTTTACTTTGGTCACAATTCTACCTTATAGACCATTACTACAGGAAAATCAGAAGCGTAGTAACTTGAGATGACTTCTCATTTTACGTTTCACCATCAAGAGCAGACAGAAATAAATTCATGCAGGCTACATGCTTGTTTGAGTGTGTTCAGCTTGATTTTTTTCATTCTAATGCACCATGTCTAGGGAATGGTGCCTGTCACTGTGGCCTGGGTATTCCCACATTAATTTACTTAAGAAAACTCCCACACAAATACTCACGGGTCAATCCTATGCAGAAATTTCATCATTAAGATTTTCTTCCTAAAATTCTAAGTGATTCTAAGTTGTAGCTAGTAGACAATTGAAAGTAAACCATCAGAAAATGCTCCAATAAATATTGAATTTGTTCCCTTCACTCTTTCTCTTGTTTTTTAAACCTTTCTTAGTTTCATTAGAAACTGAAAAAAAAAACCCACCACATTTATGGGAAATATTCAGTGACTAACTTACCCTTACTTATATATAAGTATTTCCTAGTATGGTAATTTTATAATAACAGCAGTTATTTTTGTATCCCAGGAACAGATGGGGGGAAGGGATACAAAGAAATATTTAGAAATTTTGGTGATGTGATAAATATACTTATTACCTTGAATCAGAGAATTTTGCTGATGTAGACACATTTTTGAACATTTGTAATTGCACACATTCAATATAAGCAGTTCATTGCATACAAACTATACATCAATAAAATAAAATATACATTTTTCATTAATTACAATTATTTATATGCAGTGAAATTAAGTTTTTATTCCTTTCTCATATAAATATCATCTTTCTGTGATTAATTGGCTTTCATGATAAACATTCATTCTGGGCTTCCTCTACTACCAGATGATTTCAGGAGCTGAAAGTTACTTTAAATAATGTCAAGGAATCACACAATTTTCAAACTTTTAAAAACTTTCTCTTTAATATATCTTCATCTATCACTTTTATTTCTAGCAATTCTTAGCAATAGTCATCCTAACTCACAATCCTATAATATGTATTTTCCCCAGACCTCAAAATGCCAGAAACTTACTTTTCTTGTTTGTGGTGTTGATTTGGATTAGAAATGGCACCACAGTGTTAGATTACCTTGCGACAAAGTGCTAATCAATGTCTGGTTATGGAATATAACTAGCAGATAAAGAAATAGCTTCTAACCGGAGGGTTTTTTTCACCATCATTTGGGGGTGAAAAGGACAATTTTACTATTATGAGAAAATATATGATCCCTTAGGGACAAATGTTCACAGTAGCACAGTTCCCATGAGGAGCCATGTCCCCTTTAAGGAAAATCAAGTGGATCACCAACAGCACACATCTCTTCAGTCTTGTTTAATTAACATTTTCTAAGAAATTGATTTTTGTTTAATTGACTATTTTTTCCATTGTACATTTGATTTGTATTGCATAGCTCTGATTTTAACTGAACATCTAAAGTGTAATTGACAAAAAAAACGTATTTTTATGTGAAACAGGGTTTTGATATATGTATGCATTATGGAATGTTTAAATCCAGCTAATCAACATATTTATCACTTTATATGCATATCATTTTAGGTTACAAAAATGCTCAAGACCGAGATTCTCAATAATTTATTAATATTACTTACAGTTGTTAACTTTATTTTTCCCATAAGCTTTAGAAGATTAATTTCTAAATCTTAAAACTTAAGATGCTTACTCTGGTCATTAATTTGGAAACCTTTAAAATAAATGTTCAAAATAAAAAAAATTGCGAACATTTGAGATGATACATTTTACCTGGTCTAGACATTACACATTGTATTGGTTTATCACATTATATGTAAAATTTTTACGACTTCACATATTACCCAAAGATAAACTTACAAACAGAATTGAATGTTTTAAAGTTTTTGAGACAAAGTTTTCTTTCCAGTAAAATGAATGACGTTCTGTGAGTCTTAAGGACACTGAGAATATGAAATTATTAATTGGAGTACACTTAAGAACATTAAAAGGAACCTACTGAACACATTTGTGTGGGTTTTTCACAGCTGAGAAGAACAGTAATAGAAAATCAGTTTTAATGAGGTGAATCTTGTTGGGGAATGCACCTTCTTATGGATAGGAATAACAAGGGGCCAAGTGCTGGTCCACAAGACCTTTCGTAAATGGAGAACTTTCCCTATTTTACCCGCAGGCTCTACATATGGCATATTTATGTTCTTACATAGTATAGTTCAAAGAAGTCTGGCCTTAATACTGCCTGTTCTTATAATTTCTCCAAATGTTCTGAATTTGCTGGAATTGGAGCCCTAAGCCATTCGTTTCAGGTAAGCATTAGAAATAGTTGGACTGACTCATCTTGGTTTAACTAATTTCCTTTCACCTTAGATTCAAGGCATAAATGTCTGAGGAATAAAAAATGGGCACATTGAGGATCTAAAATCGATACTTCTACATTTTTGCATAGGATAAACTAGAAGACACACTTTTGTATACAGAAATACATACATTTCTTTTCCAGAAAAGAAACTACAAATATGTCCTGAGTTTGTATTTGTCACCCTTTAATTCAACGGTGGTCACAGTTTCCCAAATACAAAATATGAAGGGCTAAATTCAGGTACACATCTTCCTGTAAATGCTGGTTTCATTTCCTCTACAGCAGACCTGGGTGTAGCTCTTTACCGTTCTTCAAATGTGGCCTGAGAATTTAAGCATGTAGAATTTTCTTCCTCTCTCCTCTATTCCTCTCTGCATTTTCACTCATTTCCTTAGGTCTTGTGGGCAGGGAATGTGGTTAGAGGCAATTTCACACAATACCCAAAACAACTTGGAAACCTGTGCTATAAGATGTGCTGTGAAAACCCCCAGGCTGGAATGACTTTCAAGTTATCCCCTCAATCTCAGATGGTCACTTTGTCTTGGAATTATCTACAGAGAATGCATGTAACAGCGATGGCCAACCTGTGTTTAGCATGGGAGGGGTCTATTACCAGGAAGTAGGCCCAAGAAGATATTGAAGAGACAATAATAACATGAATTACAACAGAATTGAGGCAACTCATAACAATTTTAATATGAATTTCCTCTTGATTAGATAATAGAACAGGGTGCTGATATTTATAGAAAAGTGATAGATTTGAGAAATATTTGCAAAACGAAATGAGAGACAAGATCCTCTAGTAACATTCTTCTCCTATGATTCTGAGATGCAGAAAAGGATTCAGACTATTTGATTTTGTCTTAAGTGGTGCTGAAAAATACTTAGATTTAATTTTCTTTTAAAAGTCAGGCTTCTTTTCAAAGTTAAAGTCATGAAATACAAGCTGAAGAGAAGCAATGAGAATGCTAGGTAGCATGTTTTTCTTACCACTTTACAACCCAATGGCATAGACTCAACAGCCACCTTCAACACCACAATTAATTTTGTTACAAAAATTCCTGAAAATTTCAAACATCCTTCCGTTCACAATGAGTACTGTTTTGGTTTCTCAGTCTGTCATTTGTATTCGTTTCAAAAACCTATCATAAGAAAACAATCTAACATTCTACAGAGATTCAATTCTAAGCATTAATTTTTTTTAAAAAAAGAACCTGAAATATACTTAATATTCCCACTTCCTTCTGGGTAACAAGGAATTTACTATCTTATTTATGCACAAAAAAGTTTAAGGAAATATGAGTTTTATTAAAGTTCTCAAAAGTAAATGACAACAGTATAAAAAAATTAAGGGCTAGCTTGATGGTTCGAGGATAAACTAAGTGCAATTCTCCCAAATTCCTAGGGTAGAAAAAATGAACCTACTTCACAAAGTTGTCCTCCGAACCCCACATGTCTGCTGTGGCATGTGAGCACTCTCCTGTCCACACAACAACACATAATAGGTAGATGTAAAAAAATGTAAAGAATTTTACCTTCTCTTTTCTTTAAATGCAGAGGCAAGTCTATTAGTAAAGAAACAACTACATTATTCTTTAGGGAAAAACACTAACAATTTAATGTTATAAAACTGTTGCAAAAATTACACTATGAAATATTGCACTCAGAAGTTTTATGGTGGATCAATGCTGTGTTTAGCTTCAAGATTTATCTGGTTTTGTTGTTTTTTTTTTAAATTGTTTTTGTTTTTGGCTTTGTTTTTTTGGGCGGGTGGGTTTTACTTTTGCAGTTACATGGTGGTGTTTACCAGTTGGTCTTGAATTATGTGACAGAAAGTTATGATTTGAGAGTTATTTAATGCAGTGATATTTTATTTGTTTTAGTAAAAAAGCTTGCCTGAGGATCAGAAGAGCAAAGCTAAGCCACTAGAGGTCAGACAGTGGTGGCACACACCTTTAATTCCAGGATTTAGGAAACAGAGGCAGAAGGATCTCTGTGAGTTCAAGGCCACTCTGGGTTACACAAAATCAATGCAAAGACAAATCCATACCATGGTGGCTCACATCTTTAACCCTAATACTAGGGATTCACACACCTTTAATTCCAGCACTATATGGAATATAAAATGGGAGGAAAAAGAGGCTGTCTGCTTAGACTGCTCAGTTTGCTTAGTCCACTTAGGTTGTTTAGATGCCTGTCCATGAATTAATTAATAAAGAATATTACCCAGTTATTTTAAAAAATGAAATTATCTGATCAATGGATGTTTTTAGAATCATCTTGAGAAACCTAGACACAGAAAGACAAATATGGCATCTATTTATTTATATGTAGATATCAGCTATTAAGTCAATGATAGGCAAGCTACAATCCCTATAACCTCTGAGGAGGAAAAAGAAGAAATATTTATGGATATATGAAATAGGGAAAGACTTGAATGGGGGATAAAACTGGGAGGGAGAAAAAAGGCGAGGCTGAGGGATGAAATATGATGGACAGCTTTGGTATGGTAAGGGCCATTTAAAGGGTAGTATGGAAACCGAACACAGTAGAAGTTTCCTAAAATGTATACATATGTGAAGCCAATATAGAGGAAATAATAGGGGTAATAGAAGTTGGGAGAGTCCCAACTGGACCAACCCACCTGCAAACCTTTGATGTGCAAGATATGTTGATACAATACTGGCACAAAGCTTTTAGGACTAACCAACCAACATCTGGTATAATTAAAGCCTGCTTTCATGACCTGGAACCTGTATAGGTCACTACTTAGGTGACAAAGAACCTGAGACTAGATAGACCAGGGACCTAAGAGAAAACCAAATATTACTGTTCTGTTAAAGACACATAACAATGAAATGACTCCTAACTACATTCTGCTGCACTCATACATCAGTACCTTGCTCAACCATTATCAAAGAAGCCTCCTCCTGCAGCAGATAGGAACAAATATAAAGACCGACAGACAGACATTATGCAGTGAGAGACTTTAGAACACTCAGCTTCATTGAGGGAAATCAGTGAAGGAACTCAAGTGGAAGCAGAGTTGTAAGTTATCATAAAGTCTTTCCTTCTTCAAGTTACTTATGACTATGGTGGCTTTTATTATTTTTTGTTGTTGCTGTTTGTTTTTTTGTTTTGTTTTGCTGTTTTGTTTTTTGACACAGGGTTTCTCTGTAGCTTTGGAGCCTGTCATGGAACTAAATATTGTAGACCAGGCTGGCCTCAAACTCAAGAAATCTGCCTGTCTCTGCCCTCAGAGTGCTGAAATTAAATGCATGTGCCATCACTGTCTAGCTTTGACTATGGTATTTTTTTTAATCACAGCAACAGACACTGAAATAAAATGTATCACAAATTTGTGTCTGTTTGTATATTCACGTCAATTTCTTTTCATCTGACCCATGTTTTTTCTTGTAGGAGGATTGGTGATTGTATAAGGCATACCACACTATCCAGAACAGGACAATACCGCATTACCTTATTCTTACCCTATTGTGAAGATTACATTCACAGGTCCTGAACATCTTGGGAGGTCATTATTCATTCCACTCCACTTTTTTATGTTGTGAATAAAAACAAACAATATTTTTAGAAAATTTATTTTATAGAGTAGATCTTGAAATCAACAAATCAATGATCCATTTATTTCCTTACTAATCAATTATTCAGAAAACCAATCTGATGTAAAACATAAATAGTTTTATTTGCCATTGATATATCTCAATTATGAAAGATTTTCTTCATTGATTTTAGAGAAATTGTAGTTGATATTATCAGAATTATTATGTAACCCTTAATGTCCTTGCTTGATATCCTCAAGCAGAATTGATGGTTTGTGGGAGTCTTTACTAAAGGTCAGAGAATGCAGACCTATTCTTTGTCCTTCAAGGTTATATGACAGAAGGTTTGACGTAACCGAATATTTTACCTAGGGTATGGTTACTTGATGTTTTGTATATTAAGATGGTAATCACTTTGTTCTTTGTAGCTTGGTAAACAAGTCTTTAACTATCCTGCTCCTTTCTGGATTGAGGTATACAAAGGCTATGAGAAATAAACATAAGGCAAATCTCACTATTTACTATATGCCCTCCTGACTCTACTCTACTTGTTGTCTCTTGCCTATTTCTTTCTTAATCCCTTAATCCACACTCTTACCCCCAAGCATAGATGAATAAATCTGTCAGGACCCAGCAATGGTTCTGGGAAATGAGGCATTTAGGAGGTCACAGGCCTTGTGGATGGGTTCAAAGCTATTACAAATAATCACTGAGATACTCTTTACCTGTGTTCTGTCAAAACACAAGAAGGAACAGCCATGTCTGCATAGAGGCCTTCAGCTGGAAACAAGTCAATAAAGCTGATGTCTTGATCTTGGGAATTTCCATGATCTCTTTGTCAAGTATAATTTTAATATTTTTAAACACAGCATAGAATATTTTGTTATAACCACATGAGCTATATAAATCACTGATAGAGATCTTAAAAAACTGGAAATATATTTTAAATGTAGTGCTCAAAATATTTACAGAATCAACATTCTAATTCTGTTTTTAGGCAATGTACTGATTCAGGCTGAAGAGATCTTCTCTGTATGTGTCCTTGGTTAACCATTTCCAATTCTTTCAACTCAGAGCAAAGCATGAAGCATAAAACTTGGAGAAGCTTGCTGATTTCTAGACAACAAACAAGTAGAAAACAGCGGTGTCTTATTTTTCTAGGACATGGTTGTAAATATTAAATAGCATTTTTCTACAGCTCTTGTAAACTCCAGGAAGAATGCAAATGACACTGGAAGAGGTTCATTTTGGAGACATGTCAAAATGCATAACTGATATCTTTTTTATCATGTATAGAGGAAAAATTTTTGTTGCTTGTAAAACCGAATGTAATAGACTGATAAAATTAGAAACAACCGCATGCATTTAGTTCATGTCAAAGAGCTAAACTAACTGTGAGTGAAAGAGGAAGATGCATGATAAACTCTGAGGACTAAAATCCTTGAATCCCACATCAAAGCACTACATCATCACCCCTTGTATGAGGCTCATTTTTTGAAGATTGTAAAGGTGTCTTAGTAACTTTATAAATTTTGTTCTACATTACATTCTGTCCTGTAATGTAATTGAGAGATAGGCTGGGGAGTGATATAGTAAATAAATCACAACTTCTTAAGCAGGAAGTCAGTGTAAGAAATGCTGAGAGAAAAATTGAGTAAATACATCTCTTAACACTATAAATAGTATGCTCTGGATGTAGAAGGAAGAACAATCTGAAACCAAAAATATAACTATTAGCAATTCATTTGGATTATACAAGAAGCCTTACTACTCTGCATCACTGACACAAATTTAGTCTGAATTTGTACCAGATTTTAAAAATAAAAGTAAAAGCAAAAATTTTAAGTTAGAATTTTGGATAAATTGTGAATAATCCTTGAATTATATCTATTGCAATATTTGGGACATGAAAATTGTCCATATATTAAGCCAAGTACTATGACTGGCAACCCTTACTGGTTATATAACTACTTTTTATACGTCAGTCATGACTATTTTGAGCCAGTCATGATTAATCATGTGGGTTTGAACAGATAACCTGTCTGAGAACAAAAGACAACAGAAACCCTAACCCTGACTCTAACCCTTAACCTTAACCCTAACTCTGACACTAACCCTAACCCTAACCTACATTTCCAATAAAAAAATATATATAAGCAAGGAAGAGGAGGCTGCTAGCAGCAGGTATCAGAAGCCTTGTGTTTGTAAATATTGGTTCTAAAAATTGAAATGCAATAGAGTGTAGTCTGAGACTTTTTTTTCTTTTTTTTTCTGACTGCCCAGACGCAAATCATACAGAAACTGTATTGATTACAACAATGCTTAACCATTATCTCAGGCTTCTTATTAAGTAACTATTACATCTTAAATTAACCCATTTCTATTAATCTATATATCACCATTAGACTGTGGCCTACTGGTAATAGTCCAGTGTCTACCTCCTTTGCCAACTACATGGCATGTCTTTGACTCTGCATACTCTTTCTCTGCTCAGATATACATATATATGCATATGTTCAGATTTCCTGTCTGGCTTTACTCTGCTAAACCATTGGCCAAAACAGGCTTATTCATCAACCAATAAAAACAACACAAATGCAGAAGGAAATCCCACATCATCTCCCATTTTCTGTCTAATTAAAAAGGAAAGTTTTATCTTTAACATAGTAAAATTATTGATAACAAAACAGGTATCAAGCAATAATTAGAGTTATAGTATTTCTTTGTGAGTCTAACTTTTCACATCTAATTTATCTTTTATCATAACTAAGGAAAACTATAACTATCTGTCTTAAACTTTTCAAAGATCCCAGAAGGATATAATATTGCCTAAGCAAAGAAGAAATGTATTGTAAGCAACTTACTCTAGAATTGACAGAAACATTTTGCAGCCTAGACAGTCACTTAAAGATTTTTTTTTTGTAATGTCAGGGCATCCATCTTCAGCCTAAAGGCCCATAGTATTTGGCTGACTTTTCCATGAATCAGGAAATTTGAAAGACTTGTGTCCCTATATTGGCAGTTTGTCAATCACATTCTTCTGTGTCTTACAGAATGTCTGGCAACTCTTTTATGAAGCAGAAACCCTGAAGGACTGTCCCACCTTCTTTAGGCAATTCAGCAGTCATTTTTCTATGGGGCCTGCATATCCATTTTATACAGCATACCATCTAGCAGTCCAGGCAAGAGCAGTTTCTGACCCAAATGACTAGCCTTGTCACATTGAAGGCAAACTTCATAAAAAGTTTCTTCGATGTCTGTCGACCTCTCTGAAGTAATTAGGCGGCCAGAAGGAAACATGTCTCACTGTTGAGAAAAGTTTAAGTTCTTAAATATTTTTAAATGCCATATTCTGTAGATCCTTGAAAGATTTGAAAAATAACCATCCATCTGAAGTATATCTCTATATATCTAGAAAACCTAACTAACATGACTATAGTTTTACTATCATAAATGACTATCTATTAATCTGCATTATTTAACTATATGTTACATTTTTGAATGAGCTGCATAAGTATAATAACTTAAGCAAATATATGTGGCACAATAAAATTGACCTTAAATAGATCAACATCCATACCAATGCAAAGTATACATCTCTATATCATACCCTCCTCCCCTTTTTTTAAGAGAGTGACTGTTATCATTTAACCATGTATAATCAGCCCCCTTTAAATTAAAACAAACATTTATAAACTATCATTTTAGGAATTTGGGCGTTGTGTTCTCCAAACTGCTTCCTGCTGTTGGGAGAAGTATTTTTAGGGTTCATGGTGACCTTTTAGGTGGTCTTTTTCCATTAAACCTCATTAGCCTGGAAGGAATCCACAGGTTCTCATCTTCTGTGGAAATAAAAGCAGAACCTCTTTTCCAAAGAAACACATCTTTAGACTCAAATTTTGAAGTCAAGATACTTTTATGTTGGTTTAACTTAGCAGCCCCCGGAATCAAATATCTCTCTACAGTATAAAAATTCAAAAAAGTCCCCAATAATATATATAATCCAGACTCTATGTGCATATTCCATTTTTACTTGACTTATTTTTCTTTTCTCCTTTAATCTATGACTTTCTGAACTATTTTATATTACTTTTATTGTCTCTTTAAAGACTTTGATTTCTTTTTAAAACTATTTCTTTTTATAACTCTCTACACTCTTTTCCTCTCTCTCCCAAGCCTACATCAATTTTTGAAACACACTGGGATTCATTCAGAGGTATATTTTTGTCTAAATATATCTTTATTATGCATCTGTATTCATTTTCTGACAAGGAATACCTTTTTAAAAAATGCTAAGTGGGAATGGCTAGGAAAAATTCTATGATCCTGACTGTTGGCTTTACCCTGTCCAACATGGTGGAGGTATGTTCACCACCTCTGTAAGCTATGCTTACCACTCCAGCTCCAATGATACAGTGGGTCTATGTTGCCACCCACAAGCAATTTGCCACATGCTGCTCACAAGCCCCATTCAAGTATTTGGCCTCCTGATAAAGCCGGAGATATTTGTGCTGCTATATGAACTAGTAAGGTGTCACTCAAAGAAGTCACAGTTTTTGCTGATAATATTGAGTTGGGAAACCTTTTAAAGGAGAGACATCTCTGTTCACTGCCAGCAAACTGGAAGAAACATGTGGCTACCAAAAAGCTGTGCTTGGCTCCCATTTTTGTCGGTCTTGAAGCTCTCTTTTTTTTTTTCTTAAGCTTTTTTTTAGGTCTTATGTGTATCCATGCCCCAGATGGTGGGCACCATTTGTAGTTGGAGACTGTTTGTTTGTTTCCCAGATGCCCAAATCCAAATAATCACACAGAAAATATCTTAACTACTACACTGCTTGCCCCATTAGCTCAGGCTTCTTTTATTAAATCAATTTTACATCTTAATTTAACCCATTTTTATTTATCTATGTATCACCACAAGGCTGTGGCCTACTGAGAAGGTTCCAGTGTCTCCCTCTTTGGGAGGGAGCTACATGGCATCTTTTTGACTCTGCCTACTCCCTCTGTGTGTCTCTGTTCAGATTTCCTGCTTGGCTTGACTCTGCTAAGCCATTGGCCAAAACAGTTTTATTAATCAACTAATAAATATACAGAAGGACATCACACAAAAACAGAAAGTCAATTCCAGGGGTCTGAGCACCATGTACTTTGACCCACTGCCCGAACTTGAATCTACCAACCAGACATGATGACCTGCTCCTACAATCTCAGCACTGGCTAAGTCATAAAGATAGTTTGAACTGGGCTGGGCTACAGTGTAAAACCTTACCCTGAAAATAACACCAAAATCAACATCTACAAACAGAATCGGGCAAGGAATAAAACAAATTATAGGAAATAAACCAATAATTTATCTTTGATATCTCTGTGTGTATGCATGCACATACACACATGTACCTGTGCAATTTTCTCTCTCTCTCTCTGTCTCTGTGTGTGTGCGTGCGTGCGTGCATGTGTGTGCACGTGCGCACGCATGCACGCGCACATCAAAGCCTGTTTGGAGATCAGCGAACAACGTTCTGGAGTCAAATACCTGCTTCCTTCATGTAGGTACCAGGAGCCAAACTCAATTTGTCAGGGTTTGTAACAAGCACCTTCACCTACTGACCCTGTCTTCCAGTCTGATAATCAACTTTTAATTTCCCAATTCAATATATATTTAAAAATTCAGCAAAGAAAATCTGAAAGGCATTTTGTAATAAATAAAACAGGCACATGTATGATCATATTTGAAGGAATTTATTCAAGTTATAAGGCAACATTATGGTACCATTCTAGAAAATAAGACATGAGGGATAGATTTATAGAAAAATTGAGTCAGTAATTTAGGTCATCAGGTAAATGATTCCATGGTTAAAGCTTGATACCCTGAATTTGGTGCCCAGATACTTTATAAAGGTTGAAAGAGAGAACCAACTCTTGCCCTTTGCCTTCTACAACTCACTGTGGCTATACACCTTCCTTGCATGCATCACATGTCTTCCACACTTGTGGACAGAGACAAGCAACACAATAACTAGAAAAGAAAACTGGGCAGGACAACTTCTGTGCTTAGGAAAAGGTTCAGCAAACAGAAAATGAAAAGTATTAAGCAAATAACATTTTTATCTGTCATATTTTCAACCAAAGATAAAGTGTCTGTATGGAGGACAGCCTGGGATTCTAATGGCAGAGGCAAAGGTTGAGACACATTCTTGCATAGCAATGAGAAACATGCTTGGAAGTATTAAAAAAAACATGTTCTCTGAGTAAATAATTCTGAATCTAGAAATTACATCCAAGCAAAAATTGTTTTATAGATAAATAATCCTTCAGACATCCATTTTTCACAATTTGAAACAGAGAAACCTTTAATAAAATAATGGAAAAGCATGGTCAAAATATATTAAACACCTCCATGAAGACACCTTTAAGAAACCCAATATTATGTACAATTAATATATGTCAATAGAAACATGTTTCCAGAACACGCATGGGATTCTTGTAAAAAGAAAATTTCATGTATGAAAAATCAGTTTAGTGACTACTTGGGATTGTATTTAGAAAGCTGATGTGACTAAAATGTGTTAGGATGAAAGAATTTGGAGGATGCTGGGTTGCTCAGAATAATTATGGTGATGGTGGTTATTAGAGGCTGTACATGTATTAAAGCTAATAAGTCTTTGATCTTGTATCTTGATTCTTATTATTTCTGTTTTTGTCAACTTGACACCAGCTAGAGATGTATGAGAAGAGGAAAGCACAACTGGAAAAAATGCTTCCATAACAGTTTCCTGCAGGCAAGCTTGTAGAGTATTTTCTTAATAGGTGCCTAATGTAGATGAGGCCAGCCCATTCATGAACAACCTTGAACAGGTGGCACCAACCCTGAACAGGTGGTCCTGAGTTGGGTAAGAAAGCAGGTGTAGCTGGCTATGTGGAATAAGCCAGTAGGCAACAATCCTCCAAGATGTCTGCTTCACTACCTACCTTGACTTACTGCTCTGACTTCCTTCTGTGCTGAAATAAACTTTCCTTTCCAAGTTGTTTATGGCCATGATATTCTATCACAGCAATAAAAACAACCTGTTTACCAAAGGAAAGAACTAGCTATAGGTGAAGGAGGAGGAATAAAAAGATGAAGAAGTAAGGACATGGGTAGAAGAGGAAAGCTGTGGGGGATGAAGGAAAAAAATAAAAGCATGAAGAAGGTAATGCAAAAGGAGCCAGGGTGGCTCTTCAAGAACGGAAAATACTGAACTGTCTGTGAGCTCACACAGGCTTCTCTTCAATCCCAGCCAGTGCGCTGATGTGACATCCATACTCATGCTGCCCTCCCTTGCTATACCTCAGGCTCCTGGAGGCTTCCAACACCCAGGCTCTGCCCCCATCCCGCTCCTGTCCAGTCCATCCACTGGTACTGTCTCAGGGGCCATATGAGACAAATGAAGAGTTCGATGTTTACTGGTGACATATGTCAATGAGTCAGACATTGATGCCTGGGAATTGTGTAAAGGTATAAAAACATTGATGGCTATGCTCAGGTGCCCAAGTCCACAATCACTGATGCTGTTTTGCAATCATGCAGACAAATAAATGGTTTTGCTAGAGCTGTTCACATCTTGGAGGTGGTTAAGGACAAAGCAGGACCACATAAGGGAATCTATCCCAATGTATTCTAGGAGACCAACTTTTTAAATCAACTGGGAATATCCACTCCAGAGGAAATGGGTCTTGATGGGCTTCCCAATAGTAGCATTAAGTGTAATAACTGGAAACTGGAAACAACATAAATGCCCTTCAACCAAAGAATGGATAAAGAAAATATAGTACATTTACACAATGGACTACTACTCAGTGGTATAAAACAATGACATCTTGAAATTTGCATGCAAATGGGTGGAACTAGAAAGAAAACATATTGAGTGAGGTAACACAGCCCCCCAAAATTAACATGGTGTGTACATGTGCTCACTCATAAGTGGATACTAGCCGTAAGCAAAGTAAAATGAGCCTATACTCCAAGACCCTAGAGAAGCTAAGTAACAAGGTGAACCCTGGGAAAAGGAAATAGACAACATTTCCTGATAAAATTGGGAGCATGGGGGTAGGTGGAGAAGGGAGAACAGAAGGGAATGGGGGAGAAGATCTTGAGGGTACAGGATAATCAACATGGGGGAAGGACAGAGACACAGAGCAAGGAAAGGGATATTCTGGTTGAGGGAGCCATATGGGGCTAGCAAAAAACCTGGCACGAGAGAAATTCCCAGGAACCCACAAGGATGACCCCATCTAAGACCCTAAGCAATAGAGGACAGAACTGGCCTTGCCCTTTAATCAGATTTATGAATACCTTCAATGTCACCATAGAACCTTTCATCAAACAAATGATGGAGAAGGGCAGAGACCCACAGAGGAGCAATGGGCTGAGCTCCGAAAGTCCAGTTGAAGATTGGGAAGAGGGAGGATATGAGCCAAGGTCAAGACCATGATGGGGACATCCACTGAAACAGCTTACCTGAGCTAATGGAAGCTCACCAACTCCAGCCAGACAGGGAAGGAACCAGCATAGGCCAAAGCTGGACTTCTGAATGTGGGTGACAGTTGTAAGGCTGGGGCAGACTCCAGGGCCACTGGCAATGGCACCAGGCTTTGTTCCTGCTGTTTGTACTGGCTTTTTGGAACCCATTCTCTTTGAACAGATACCTTGCTCAGCCTGGATATAATGCAGAGGGCCTTGGTCCTTCCTTGGTGCAATGTGCCTTGCCATCTCTGAGGAATGGATGGGGAGTTGGGATGGGGCATAAGGTGGAAGGAATGGGAGGGGGAGGGAGTAGGAACTGCGATTGGTATGTAAAATGAAAAAAAAAACATAGTTTGTTTTCCTTTTAAAACAATAAAATAAAAAAACAAGGAAAAAACTGAAAAAAATAAAAAACCTCACTGCTATTGTTCCTTGATTGAAACTTCCACTTGGAAATGTTTTTTATTTGAGCATCAAATCATGCAATAGTAATTTGGACTTTAATAAAAGGAAATGAGATTGAACATTAAAAAAAGAGTATAGAGCATCTAGCCATGAAGTAGCTGTTAGTAGTGGCACATTGCAGCTGCCCGAATCCACAAGGACCATCGCTATAGCTGTAGGGGCCTTGCCACATTGATGTTCTTCCACTGTTCCACAGTAGAGAGAAAACAAGATGGAGATGGAGATGGTTCACTAGTAGCAAGATCAGTGGAGATGTGGGTGGAGCTCCATGATTGACAGCAAGGTTGCTAGGCAGAACAGCCAAGTACTTTATCCCCACTCTAATGAGAGATGTACTCATTAATGAGAGAAGTCTATTGCTCTATAAAACCAAGAAATAGATGGGCAGTGGTGGCATTTGCCTTTAATCCCAGCACTCAGGAAGCATAGGCAGGCAGATCTCTGTAAGTTTGAGGCCAGCCTGGTCTATAAGAGCTAGTTCCAGGAAAGGCTCCAAAGATTCAGAGAAACTCTATCTCAAAAAACCAAAAAAAACACACCAAAAAAAACAAGAAATAGACTAGAATCCACCTAGTGACAGCTTCTTCGGTAGCCATCTTATGTAAGCCTACAGTTAGGACAATCATCTTTCCTTACTTTAGAAAAGTCACAGAGTGTTCAACAAAGGCCTTCCCTTTGTGGTCTACTTGATAGACATTTGAAAAGTACCAAAAAAATGGAGAGGAACTATTCCCTTTTTTAAAGAGTGTCACATGAGGTTAAATATTAAACCTACTGCCACAGGAGATTGCCAGGAGCCTTGCCTAAATTTCATTATGCTTGAAATTCTGATCTTGTGCAGAGAAAAATTTTAATCAAGACCCCATTTTCTTTGTATAACAGTAAGCAACACAAAAAGAAAATGAACGTTACAAATTGCATGTGGTTTTTAATTAAATTAGTTTACATTCTGGTTTACCATATGTATTATTCATGTCCTGTTATTGCTAAACCACGGTTAGCTATCAATAGAGGAATAGATGTTTTGTTTCTAGCCATTCACCCTTTACCTGTGACAAAATAGACAGGTAAACCCAACTTTTCACACTGTATAAAAGTCATCCTACTTGCTAAATGTCTCATCTCTGAAAACTTCCAAATCATGACTTCATTGGTGACTTCCTTACATGGTTAAATGACTCTAATTGTCAGAAATGTTTTGCTACACAGATTGAGATAAGTTCAGAAGCTTTCAACTCACTTATACATTTAGATCTTGTTTATTTTCCTATTGGCAAGCACTGACTTACCAGACTACTTCTTCTACATGGTTGGTGGTTGTTCTCAATAGTAATAGTCCCCTTCAATTGCATTGGCATTAATTTCTCAAAATAGTAGGAAACACAGAAAGCTGCAGTCTCAATAGTATCAGGGTGGGAAGTTCCTGGCAGAGGACCAACCTCTTTCCTTCCCACATTGGCTTCAGACCTTGGCTAATTTCCTTTTTTAAATTCTACCTAGATTTAAATTGTGGACTTCTAAACCTTTGCATGTAGTAAAGATAAATTTATTGGGCACTGGTGGGCATTGTTTGATTTTCTTCATTAAATGTCAGAGGCAACTAATAATGTGAGAAAGTTTCCAAAGATTTATACCTCTGTTGCAAAACCTGAAATATGTAAGAAAAAAAGTGAAGAGGAACAGAAAGTAAGTTTCTGGAGGGCAAGCAGGGTCTGGAACACTCATTTCTTCATGGCCATTTCTTAAGCGTCTTTATGGAGGAGTACAGCTAATATTGTATTTAAAATATGCCATAGTTTTCTGTTTAAAATCACTATAATTCATTTATCTGATATTTACCTTAGTAAATATTATGAGGGTATAAAATGTAAGAAATGTCATGAAAATATTTGAATTAGCATACTTTTAATTTGTGTTTGATATAGGCTTCCTTTTATGCTCTTACAAGGTGAAAGTTACAATTTTACTCTACTAAGCATTTAGTAATTCTCGTCTGTTCAAAGCCTATGTAGCATCTTTCCAGTTTCTTCTGTTTGGTTTGTGCTCCAAGTTCCATGGCATGCCTCTTCAGTAGAACCCATCTCTTAACATGGGGTTCCAGACATGACTGAGCTCTATGAATTAGACGAAGACCTGGCTCTAAGAAAGGTTAAAGGAAAATGAAAAGCAAAAACTGCCTTTGAATTTGAAATGCATACTATAAACAAAGCTATGCCATGGCTCTAAAGGGATGGCAAATTGTTGATCTGATCTGGTGGCAGTGAGTGTACACACAAAAGAATTTTTTTCCCAGTCATAAATTAAGGTTTTGAGCCAAAATTTGTGTTTCCAGTATACAGAGAAAAAATGTATTTTGGAAGGAATTTTTCTTCTCTTAAAATCCTGGCACACTTTCTCTTAGATAATGAGACCCTTATATCTAACAAAGTGTCCATTTTGCCTTCATTCTAGAAGCATCCCACAGGAAGTCATGCCTCAGTGTTATCAACCACAATGCACCTATGTCTGTTCCTTCTTTTCTGATTCCGGCTTTCTTTTGTAGTGGCATTTATTTAAGTTTTCCCCTTTTGTTTATAAATGTTCCTTAAATCCTTTGTGGCTTGACTTGGGATAAAAATAAGCTGCTTCCTAAAACTCTTGTCAGTGCATCACTTGTCCAATCTGCAAACCACATGGATCATGCGGATGGAGGAACAAGACAGGGTTTATGAAAATTAGAGGAGTGTCTTGCCACATTTGTGCAAAACTATTAGAGAAAGAGGAGGCAAAGATAACTGGGATTGATAAAGAATGTTTTCAAGCTTAGAGAGAAGGCTCAATGAGGAAAGTGCTTGCTGTGCATTCAAGACAACTTGAGTTCATGTGAGACTGCACTAGTAGGCACACATCTGAAATCCCATTGCTCTAGCTATAGAGAGATGGGAGGAAGCTCTGGGAGTCTGAGGGACAGTTCACATATACACTGGAAAACAACAAAGAGACTTTATGTCGAACAAGTTGGAAGATAAAAACTGTCACCTGAAGTTGTCCTCTGACCTCCACACATTTGCCATACACATTCACACATACACAACATTCATACTCAGAGTTTTTTTCAAATCTTCTATTCATATTAAGAAATTATGAACTTGTAAAATATTATAGAACAGAATATATTCTGTAACTTTTCTCTTTACCTGAATTTGTCATTTGTACACAAATTTCTCTCTCTCTCTCTGTGTGTGTATGTGTGTTTGTGTATCTGTCTGCCTGTATGTGTGTGTACACGGGCCTGTATGTGTGTGTACACGGGCCTGTATGTGTGTGTACACGGGTATATCTCTATTTATTATTTGAAAATTATAAGGTAAATATACAGTAATTACATTTAATGTTAGGACAAGAATAAAATAGGACTTTGGAATTTTATTTTCTATTGGTGTTTCCCAGATATTTCTTTTTTTTTTCTTTATAAACATGTTTTATGGTAAAGCAGCAATGTCATTGTTAGAATGGAAAATGTAAATAAAATCTTAATAATATAACTAGAAAGACACAGTCTTTAAATAGCTCCCTCTATTGTTCCAGGCTTTTTAAACCCTGATCTGTTACCTCATGCTATTACCATCATGAAATACATGCTGTCATCTTACAGTTGTACGAATTTATTTTAAAAATAAAACTTCTGAATTTCATCATTTAATTTTGCAAGTAATGTCAAATAATTTTGCTCCAAATAGTGTTAGTGTATTGCTCATTCTTGTATTTAAGTAAAATTGTTTGATGTGGCAAATGGATTATATTAATGAATTATAACAGTAAACTTGAGCATGATTGCTTATATTAGTCATTAATTATAATTTTCAGAAAAGTCTATCTGAAGCATCTTCACTACCCAATGTATTACAAATGTTGTTAGGATTAATAAACTACATTTGCAAAGCAGTCCTACATTTAATTCAATTCATATGTCATTTACTATGTGGAGAGTGAATAGTATTTTTAAAATAATATTTTAAAATTTTAAAGGAATGAGAAATATCTTAAAAATACTTTTCACTTTTAAACTTTAAACTATATATATATATATATATATATATATATATGTTCGTGTGTGTGAGTGAGAGAGATTTTGGAAAGGAGATGTGTTGCAGGTGCTTGGGAGAAGTTGGAGTGGTGAAGTAGGATTTAGATATGGAATCCAACTAATGTTGCCTATATGCACTTGGGCGTGGGTACATTCTGATGCTTGGATCTATTTTTGATACCCTCTAGTCAGATATTACTATTGTTTCCTCCTGGATAGTGCATTACAGTGGCTCTGCAATTTCCTATTTGTTCAATTGCAATAATTACTATTTGTTCAATTGTAATATTATGAATTGATTATGTTATTTCCATATTCTCTTTTGCTATTGCTAATGAAAAAAGGAGCTCCTAGACGGTTTAGGGGCAGGAGACATGAGATCACAGTGTCCCCTTATTGTCCTTGGCTGGAAGCAGCAAGCATTCTTGTTTCTGAAGCAAGAGATTCCATCAGGCAGCTCTGGTTTCTGAGCTCACTTATAACTTCTGCTTGAATATTCTACTGGAGGGTGTGACACAGACTCCAGTCAAGACACTGATTCTTTCCGGTGAATAACTTTTGGAAACAGATCTCTAAACTTTCATAGAGGAAATGGATTATATCTATGTGAGAATTTCAGTATATCTCCCCCATCCATTGGCCAATCTGATAGAAGAAATTTTCCAGTGCAGGTTCCTTCCTCATAGGTTGTCACCTAGTTCCTTCCTCATAGTCGGGCCAAGTTGGCAAAAGAAGAAGAAATGAGGAGGGGGGAGAGTGCCACATACTTTACAAACATCAGTTCATTATATTATTGACAACTTATGTTTTATTGTCAGGATGCTTATCAAAAATGCAAGAATATGAGTACAATTCTCAGTTAATGAGCTGCTGTTTAAAATGTACTTTTTATTATTTATTTATTATTATTATTAAAAAAATTTTACTTCCTCCCCTCCTCTCAATTCCCTCCCCATCCTCCCCTCCCCCTCCCCCTCCCTT
>LOJH01013492.1:0-12601 GCA_001685095.1 Ellobius talpinus
TGGGGTTTGTTGTCTCCTATGCACAAGCTATGCCCAGTGGCACAGATCACTTCCCGATGCTTGCAGATCAAGGTATAGAACTCTCAGCCCCTTCTTCAGCACCATGTCTGCCTACATGCCATGATGATAATAGACTGATTCTCTTAACTGTAAGCCACATAAATTAAATGTTTTCCTTTAGATGGCTGCTGTGGTCATGTGTTTATTCACATCAATAAAAATCCTAACTAAGACAGAAGTTGGTGCCAGGGACTGGGATATTGCTGGGATAAGCCAGACAATGTTTTTGTTTGAAGAAATATGAAACTTGGGACTGTGGATTAGAAAAGCAGTCAAACAATTTAAGTATGCTTAGTGGGGGCAGACTAGTTAGTGAATGGAAGACAGTGGTGCTGAGGGAGATTTGAACTGTGCAGGACTAATTCGAGAGGTTTCAGAGGAGAATAATCTTAGTATGGTGCCTAGAGATCTTTCTTATTTTAGTTCAGAATGTGCCTGCTTTTTGCCCTTGTCCAAAAAGTTTACCTGAGACTAAAATGAAGAGTTTTTTGATTAATTCTGTTGGCAGAGGAAATCTCAAAACAGCCTAGTTAGTGTACACTAACAAAGATTTATAAGGAAAAGGAGTAGCTGAAAAAGGAAACATATAAAATGTACAATTTGAGGAGAAAAGGAACACGAGGAAATAGAATGGAACAAAGTCCTGAGTTCAAGGAGAGACATATTAAGAAATGGATAGAAGGAAGTGGTGACCCCAAGATCCCACCCAGCTAAGCTTTCAGCTTGTTAAAAAGAATTAAAGAAAAGCTTAAACCTTGGTGTGGTTTAAGTTAGTTAGTCCCAGAACTTCAAAGGCAGAGGCTAGTGGATCTCTGAGTTTGAGGTCAGCCTGGTCTACAGAGCGAATTCCAAAACAGCCAAGTTTTGGTAGCGAAGGAAACCATCCAAAACAGAAATCTGGTGAATATGTAATTGAAACAGGAGGCATGTTCCAGCCCCAGCAAGCAGCAGAATATGGCAGTTTTGGCAATGTGGTTCTGGATTCAGGTTCAAGGATAAAATCAAGAGATTATGGATAAAAAGGGGGAGTTACGAAAATCTATGACTAAGGAATTCTGCTGAGACAAAGCATTTGTCATGGATGTCCCTGAAGGAAGGCTTAAAGAGGACATTGTATAAAGCTGTTGAGGTAAAGCCTAGTTTGACTTGGAGACACCATAATTTTGGAGATGCCAGAGTCATAGGATACCTGCAGGGGAGAGCTACTAATGAGGAATGGAACCAGCCCAAGAGAAAGAAGTATGTTGCAATCAACAAAACTGAAAAAAAAATTGGAGATTTGACAAGCATTTTGACATCAAAGAGGGAGATGCAAACTTTGGAGTTTTCCCAGGTGGTTTTTGGTCTTGCTTTGGTCCAGTATTTCCTCACTATACTTGCTTCCCTATGTTTTGAAATGGTAATGTATATCCAGTCTCATTATATGTTGTAAATATGTCATCTCATTTTTAATTTTGATTTGATAGGGTATTAAAGTTAAGAAATTTCAGGAATCTCTAAAAAGTCTACTATTTTTCTGTTTTCTTTTTTTTAATTTTTTGTTTTATTTTTATTGTGCTATACATGAGTGGAGAAAATGTTTTAAAAAATAAATTTTAAATATGTTTAAGACTGTGATAAACTATGGAGACTTTTGAAGTTGGACTGAATGCATTTTTGCATTATGTAGCTACAAACATTTGGGGACCAGGGAGTGAAATGTGGTAGACTGAAAGAAAATGGCCATCAAGGAAGTGGCACTACTAGGAGGTGTGGGCTTGTTGGATAGGTGTGGTCTTGTTGGAGGACATGTGTCACTGTGGGAGTGGGCTTGGAGGTCTCCTATGCTCAAGCTACACTCAGTATCACAGCCCAATTTATGTTTTAGAAATCGTGATTAAGTCATACGCATTAATTAAAATAAACAAAATAAAATTACTTTTAAATTGAAACCTCGCCGGTTGTGGTGGCACATGCCAGTAGGATTTGCTGAAGTTGGCAGAGGCAGGAGGATCATGAGTTCAAGGCCAGCCTGAACTACACATTTTTAGATAAATAAATAAATAAATAGATAGATAGATAGATAAATAAATAAATAAATAAATAGATAGATAGATAGATAGATAAATAAATAAATAATAAAATAAAATAAATTGAAACCTCATTGGAGATGGCCTAGTCAAATTTGTCATTATTCCTCTAGGAAACTGGTTACTGGACTATAGAAACATAGCTAGAAATTTCCCACTTATACTTTTTCCAAATCATTTAACTTTGCACAATCTATGTATACACTGTTGTTTTCCAGCATGTACTTCACAATAGAGTAAGCTCCAATTATGCTTTCTAAAATTTTCTTGAGGTGCTAAGAAATAATGACACTCAAGTCTGTGTATTGAAAGTCTCATCTCCAACTGCTTTCTGAACATATGCACTTAGGTATCCTCTCAAATTAAAGATGCCTTCTTAAATTACTATATTCTTCTTCCAAGAATTTATTATGCACTTGCTTCCATATTTCTGTAAGATAATTATAAATCCAGATGCATATACCAGATACAGTGCAGCAGAACAGATATGATCAGATCATTTACAGGACACAATTAAAAAGTTTCAAATGAAAATGATCATACTAAGAATTCAGGGGAAGGGTGAAGTCTCCAGGAAGACTGGAAGATAGATCACGATGTCTCAATGGCTGTGCTCCCTTGTCATATATTGTTGAAGTCCTGATGCAAGGGAAGTAGTGGGAATAGGTGGAGCCCTTGGGAGTAACTAGGTCATGAAGGCAGAGCCTGAAAAAATGAAATCAGTGCTCTTGTTTTGTTGTTGTTGTTGTTGTTGTTGTTGTTGTTGTTGTTAAAATGTCCATCCTGTGAGCACAGAAGGATGTTCCTTGGTGAGGAATCGAATTCTTATAAGATGTCAAATTTGCCCACATTTTGATCTTGGAAATCCATCAGAACTATGTAAAATACTATTTTGTTGGTTGTAAGTTACCTAGGCTATAGCAGTTTGTTGTGACATCCTGAGTGAGAGATTGGAGAACTATTCAAACAGAGAAAACTACAAGGTCAAATGTATGAAAAAGAAGTAGTGGTGTGTGGCTTGCAGACTCTATGAGAATAAGCATGCCAGTTGCTTAGCAAAGGATCTCTATGAAAAATGGCACAGAAGGGAAAGGAGAAGATGCATGCATTTCAGTTTAAAATAAAATACGAAATTTTTTGAAAAATGTATGGAACTGGGAAACATATTAACCAGAATAACTTAGTCCCAGAAAATCCAATACTGAGTTCTCTTTATTATGTGAGTCCTTAGTCTCTGTGAAGTAAATGCAGCCCTCTGGAGATAAATATTGGAAAAAGCCAAAAAAAATAAAAGGTAGAAAGAGGCAATGAAAAAGTTTTGTTTTTTAAGTTTTAAGACAAAAGATGGGGAAGAAAATAGAGTAAAGTAGAGAGGAGACTACTGAGAACAAAAGGGTTTGGTGGGGAAAAGAAAAACAGGAGGATAACAGAGAATTGACTAAAATTGTGTGTGTGTGTCTGTGTGCACACTTGAAAATCCCATGATGAAAGCTGTTGTGCTGTAAACTAATTTTAGAGATGAAAATAAAATATATTCAAAACAAAAATAAAAAGTAATACTAAGTCAGTACAGACATTGGGATGTATCTGGTTATCAAAGGCTTACTATAAACCCACATGCCTGAGTGTCTGGATAACATTTGAAAGTACTGTTCTGAATAATGAAACTCTCCCTGGAAACAGGCTCTGAGACCCCAGGATGGCACTCAGGAGGTCATTGTTGACTGTTCTCAGAAACCAAAGCTGGAAGAAAACTACGCCAGGGATGCAGGTGAAACAGACATCTCAGCCTGTTCAACAGAGAGCACTGGGGCAGGGATGGATTTGCAGTCGTGGTAACTGAAGCAAGTGATCTGAGCCAGACCAAAGGCCACACCACCCACACTAAATAGTAGCTGGGTACCTCCAAGTTTGATATTTTTTGTCATTGTCCATTAGTGTCCTCTTATTTTTTTTCAGAATTTTTTTGCCAGAAAGCAGGTGCCAAGTCATATACAGAAGAGCATAAAGTTGATAAGAGAACAACTTGTGAGAGAAATAAAGCTGATGGAATAGAAAATCAACCCACTACCCAGAATATAAAATGTCCCTTTCAGGCCAGTGAGAAGTCCCGGGGCAGAGATAACTCATTGCAATAAGGATGGGTAGGAATGAGTGGACCTATTACATCTACAATTCTATGGCTCAGCTTGAATGTTTCCTCAAAAGTTCATGTGCTGTAACCCTGGCCCCCAACTTCTAAACTAAGATTTGTAGGGAGGTAGTGGAAGGTAATTATGCCATTGGTTGGTAATATTCTTGTTAATCCTAGATCATTCTCATGAGAGTAGATTGTTATAGGAGTAAGTTTATAAGCATAGTCTCTAAGCTCCATATTCAATCTCTCTCTCTCTCACACACACACACACATATTTAATAGTTTGTTTTGAAGGAGGACCTTTTGAGATTAATATAATTATGGCATAGCTCCCTTCACTTTTCTCCCTCCAAACCCACCCATATACACTTCCTTGCTCTCTTTCAAATTCATGGGCTCTGTTCTCATTACTTGCTCTTATACATTTAGAAATATAACCTACTCTTGACACCTCTATGAGGTCATATACTGTGGCATGATAAAACTAGGAAAGCCCTCATCACAGACCAAATAGATGAAGCAAACTGATCTCAGATTTTCAGTCCCCAAATCTGTAAGGTAAACAGCCAAATGAGACTCATTTAATAAAGTTCATCCCTTTGGGTATTAGTGACAGAAATGAGACTAAATAATCACCCTTTTCAGTCATTAGCTCAGAACTACTAAGAAGACAGCATAGTCTTGATTCAAACTGAGACAGGAACAAACAAAAGAAGCTGGTTTTTTTGAGGCTGAATGAAATTCATCCCTGGCAGCTCAGCAGTAACTGCTTTCTTGGAGAAAGAGCTGAGCTGCATACATCCTGGTCTGCTGTGTCTATACATAGTCATTTATTGTTGATGCACCATTGTCTTCTAAAACCTATGAGTTGGTTACAATGTCAAATTCGTATCATCATCTCTATGTGCAGCTCACAAGGACCTATAGAGACATATTAGAAGTTTCTTCCAGAGTTTCTTGTTGTATCCTTTTGTTTGTACTTCTTTGAGATATTTCTAATACAAACACCAAGTAGATATGTAATAAAGTTATTATTTTAGATAAAATTTCTCACATACACGTATCTCTGAGGTTATTTGGACTATTAACTAAAATAACTGCATATTAATGCTGCATTTTAAAATATATTTCTGTCTTTCAGCATTTTTAGGCTATGAATTGTATTTAATTATTTTTTCTGTTATAATACAAATAGTATTATTTAAAACCCAGCCTCAATCTTTTTTATAGTTTAATCTCATTGAAATGTGATTTATTTCCATAATGTAAAAGTAAAAAGAGACCAATAAAGATTCAGCACAATGTTATGAAATACCTCTAACATCCAGACCCTGCATTAATACAGTGTGGACTGCAATTCTGTTCATAGGTACCTAGAGCAATGAGAATGCAGACCACCTAAATCAAGAAATGTTATCCAAAAACATGTATTAAACAGCAACATGAAAAAAAGTTATGGGACCAGAGGAGAGGAAAACTTTATCTAGTCATAAAATGAATAGCATTCTAAAATAAAGTCATGGATATAAAAGATCAGTCAAGTGGCTATTCTGAGTTAGAAGTATCAGGCAGGAAGATTATGATCTATATGTTCAACATGTTTTATTCCTAAAAAGTATGGATAACATAAACTCCATGTCTTTAATTTCTGTGTGTGAGCTTCCTGATATTTCGGGAATTATTTAGGTCACACCTACTGACCTATAGTAAAATAGGAATACAACACCTTATATTTTTAGTAATAAAGTCTCTGATGTTAGTACTAAAACATCAGCCTTTCTTAGCATAAAATAATTGCCAAAGATACTATGGAACAATAAAAATTCCCAAGAGAAAACTCAAAGACTCAAGAGATATATCCAGGATTCTGAGATCATGGGACCCTCTTCCAGACAAGGCCAGTATCTTAATCTCTCTTCTAGCACTGTGAGGAGACACCATGACCAAGGAAACTGTTATAAGAGAAAGCATTCAACTGGGGGCATTGCTTACCATTTTAGAGGTTTAGTCCATTATCATCATGATGGAAAGCATGGCAGCATGCTAGTAAGAATAGTAGTTGAGCACTATATCGTGATCCATAGGCAGAGAGATTCTGGACTTGGAATGACCTTTTGAAACCTCAAGCCCTACCCCCAATAAGGCCATACTGCTCAGTTCTTCTAATCCTTTTAAATAATAACACTATCTGGCAGTTAAATATATCAGCCTATGGGGGCCATTCTTATTTAAGCCATCACAGGCAGCTATAGAAGCCTACCAGTTTCTGAATACTTTGATAATTTCAGCAAATAAATAAAATGGTTCAACTGTAATGATGGCTATTTGAGGGGAAGTTTCACCAAAGTTCAGTATCTGCCATATGCAACTAAATCCTTATCTCCATTTCTAGTATCAAGATTTAACCTCCAGGTCAGGGGGAGGTGGGAGAGAGAGAGAGAGAGAGAGAGAGAGAGAGAGAGAGAGAGAGANGAGAGAGAGAGAGAGAGAGAGAGAGAGAGAGAGAGAGAGAGAGAGAGATCACTTATTATTGTTTCCTATTATGCTATTGTTAGATATAAGTCAGAATGATAATAATCAAGTCAAACTGAATGCAAAATGGCACACATCAGAAACAAGACAGTTAAGCCACTTGGTAAGTAGCATCTTCTTAATTTCTGTGTCCTGCAGTATAGTCATTAGAACTTTTTGTCTAGTCTCTTCTGTTTGGAAGTACTATTTGGCTTAGGTCCTACTGAGTTCTTCCTTTCTTTGTGTGCTCTGATACGCAGTCATACAACTGTAATTGTATTCCCACTGTCTGTAAGAAACTATTTCAGTGCCTGTAGATTGTGGTTTTGTATGTACATTTCAAAAAATGAACTGTCTCTTCTATTATGGGAAACAATGACTACAGAAAGACTAGAAAGACTAATCAATAACTGGGCTTTTCTTTCCATTAATCCAGAGAATGTGAATGTATTTGATCAATCGTTCTTTATAAGATTTGTAACTGTGAGAAGAAAATGCTAAATTTCTATGAAAAATACTCTAAGGGGATGATGTAACTATTCTCTAAGAAAGTGATTTAAGTCTTGAATTACAAAAGCTTTCAAATGTTACCCTTGCGGTAACACCATATTTTAACTTACAGGCCATTGTGATCATGAATTTTATCATGAAACAAATCACTGGCCAACCAAAACCTCTATTACTTATGTATTTCCCCAAGGATTCTTTAAGTCCCACAGAGCAAGTGAATTGCATCCTCGTAGGGGTGGTGCAGAAGTGTAACAGTGTATGTAGAGACACACTTTACACCAGAAATTCTCAATGTTTGAGTTGTGACACTTTTGGGGGTCAAACGACCTTTTCACAGAGGTTGCCTATGACCATTAGAAAACCGAGATATGTGCATTACAATTTATAACAGTAGCAAAATTACGATTAGAAAGTAACATTGAAAATATTTTATCATTATTAATGGTTATAACCTGAGCAACTGTATTAAAGCGTCATAGCATTAAGAAGGTTGAGAACCACTGCTCTACATGAAAAGTAAAGTACATTTTCATCCAGGACAGGCATTCTGTTTCAGAAAATAGCTTTGCTTTGGGACTCAGCTGCATTAGTGAGAAGGAAAAATGAAAGAGGTATTGGGAGCCATCCACCTCAATAGGAAGGAAGGAAAATATTTTGATGGCATTTACCCAACAGCAGCTGTTTCAAGGACTAACTATGAAGACAGCACATTTTGAAAATGACATCTGCATTTCAACAGCCTAGAAAGCCAGTGCAGAATTAGTGGTCCACATTCATCTCTCTTTGGGCATTTATCTGTCCCTCACACTGAGCTGAACACTTCAACGGGTTTAAGTCCTATGTGGAGTTGCTGCACAATAACTAATAGTTGCTAGTATCACATGACAACAGAGTCAGACAGGACAGATGTAGTAAACCTAATAAAAATATGTAAAAAAGGCATTCTATAATTTCATATCAATTTTTATATCCCCTTTGCCTAGTGTCATACAGTAAACAGGGGGTGCTGTGCACAAAATTTATTCTGAGAAAAAAAATCCAGAAAAGCCAAATTCAATGGTGCCAGAATAAGCCAGAAAATAAAAAATAGAAACATCAAAGGTTACACAGAATGCAATTTACTGAAGTGTAGATGTAGGGGAGCATGCTGATAAAGTTATGGTACTAGTGTAAGAAACATTAAATATTAGTCTTTTATGTCAAACATTGTAAAACTCATGTTTAGGAAAAGAAATACAAAATTTCTATATCTTCCTCCTCATAAGGCTTTTGTGCAAATTGCTTTACCTCCCCACCTTGTACAGCCTTTATAGCCTCTACCACCTAGCAAAGCTTTGGTTTACATAAAGGGCCTACTGAATCCCCGCCCTTTTGTAATTTTCTTTGCACTGTTTTTTTTTGCTTTGTTTCTTTTTCTAATTATTAGATTTAAAAAAAATACCAATCCAAATTCCTACTCCCTCCCCTCCTCCAATTCCCTCCACACACCCTTCCACCTCACTCCACTCTAATCCTAAGAGAGGGTAAGGGGCACTTTGCTTTGTGAAAGTTCCAAGGCCCTCCTTACTACATCTAAGCTGAGCAAGGTATAAGTCCAAAGAGAACAGTATCCCCAAAAGCCAGTACATGCAGTAGAGATAAATCCCAGTGCCACTGCCAGTGGCCATTCAGACTGATGATTATCTTAAATATCACCATAGAACCTTCGTCCAACAAGAGATGGAAATAGAGGCAGAGACTCACATCAGAACACTGGACTGAGCTCCCAAGACACAGTTGAAGAGTAGAAGGAATGAGAATATGAGAAAAGAGGTCAAGACCATAAAGGGTTCATCCACTGAACAGTTTACCTGAGCTAATGGGAGCTAATCAACAACTCCAGCTGGACTGGGAAGGAACATGCACTGATTTTTTTAACAAGCCAATTATTAATGACTATGAGGATGGACCTTAGACAGTAGGGAAAAGACACAGGCACCACCTATGTTAGAATAAAAGCCATGTGGACTTCCTGTCCCTGTGACCTTGCTAGCCCAGTGGGGGTTCTAGATCATCTTTTTTGGCAAAAAGAACTGTCTTGCTGAGCTACTTTTGTTTGGTTCAAGTGTTCCTTTGTAGGACACCAACATCATTCTTTTTTTTTCCCCAACACTGGGAAATCAAACCTCTCCATTTGGGAGAAAATTGGGGCCATACTTATGGCTTAAAACAAAAGTGGCTTTATCTTAGAATGTACTCAGATTATCTTAAGGTAGTAGTAAAGAGTCAACCACACCCCTGGAACCAGAGTCTTGTTGTAAGTCTCCACATATCATTCTTTTAAGTGTATTTAGTTTTGTAAGAAACTCCATGGGAAATGTGGGCAGGGTTATTCTGGACAATCATGGTGACTTCAAAATGGCAACAGTCATGTCAAGGTGAATCTAACACACTTCCCAAGCCATAGTTATTATCTGTATTGTAATAAGGTTTGAGGATCATTGTGTCATTCACTGTTAGAACCAATCCAGTATCTTTTCTTCCATCTTACTTACTGATAAAGCATTTTGATTGAGACAGTAAGGTATCCTGTTGAAATTTACCTCCCTAACTAATGAGCTGACAATCTAAATCTATGATACTGGCATTTTTTTCAAGTAAAGAAAGAAATCTGGGCTGGAGAGATGGCTCAGTAATTAAAAGTGCTTAATGCTCTTCCAGAAGATCTCAGTTCAGTTTTTAGCACCCATATTAGAAGGTTCATAACAACCTGTAACTCCAGTTTCAGGGGCTCCTCTGGCTTTCAGAGGCACTCACACACATGGCAAACACTCACACAGACACCACACATGGATTTTTAAAAAAATTAAAGAGAGAAGCCTGTTGCATTTTATTCTTCATGCTTGATGTGCTGAAACAATACCTGGTGATGGGCAGCCATATTGCCACTGTGCAGAAGAAAGGTGCAAAGTTAGAAGGCTAAGTCAAGAAGTTAGAAAGAGGGCAAATCCTTGAGCACATTGCAAAACTCCTACTCCTACTCCCGTCATTGATGCTTACTCCTCAAATTTTCCTTGGGCAAGACAGACCTAGTATTTAATCTATATATTATATTTGCTCGAAGTCAAATATAGCTAAAAAAGTTACATAAGACATAACTTTTCACCTTTACTTTCATATAAATATCAGACTGGTGCCAGGATTAGTAGTTAAAGCTTGAAATTTTCCTCAAGTTTTTCCCTTCACCAACTACAAGAAAGATTTTATATTCTTTATATGTTGAGTCATATCGTTAGTTCTTCCAAGTTTAGTCCATTATTTTACCACTGTGGATTTTTCTTTAATTTACCAATATTTTTTATAGTCTTTATTTTTGTTTTCATTGAAAATTCCATACATGTACATAATGAATCTTGATCATAACCACTCTTATTTCACTGCCACCAATTCTGCCCAGTCCCAATCACATTTCTCTCCAAACATTGGTTCCTCCTTTTATAACTTTGTATTTAGTATCTTATACTCCTGTGTCCAATTACTATTACCTATATGTTCCTGAGCATAGGGTCATCCATGGGTCTTGGGTAATCTGCCAGTGGCCACACTCATAAAGAAAGTAATTCTTCCTTTCTAAGCAGTTATTAACTGCCAATAGCTCTTCAGCTATGGGTGGGCCTCAGAAGCCTCTCTTCCCATTTTAATTTTTCATTTGAAGACATGAATATTAATATTAATATTTCAAAGATTGCTTCATGAAAATCCAGTGCCAACTTCCTTGCCATCACTTCAGAAACCATACAAATTATTTCAGTCTCTAGTCATTGTAAAGTATAGCATTTTAATTATCAACACAGCTTTTACAATTCTTCCATAGGCTTATTGTGTACATGTGTGCAAGTGTGTGTGTGTGTGTGTGTGTGTGTATATGATTGCTAATCTTCCCTCTGAGTGAGGGAAAGGTTGACTGACTTTGGAAAGAAGTTGACTGACTAATTAGAAGTTTAGTGATGTGGAGACAATGGAATGCTAGAATGTTGAAGACCAAGAGCCTAATTACAATTTATACTGGACTGCCTTATCCTACCAAACTGCCATCCCTTGCTGCTCGCACATCCCATGTTGGAGCTGAAGTTCAGATAAAGTCAGGTTCTAATGTCATAACTAATAAAAGACTCTTAGGATATATTAATAAAGCCCTACTTTTCCACCAAAGGGCTGAGAGTGTCATCACATATCACTGGAAGGTCTACAATTGAGGTTTTTTTTTCACTTTGCTGTAACCACCTACTTAATATTTCCAAGAACATATTTAACAAGCATCCTGATGTGGGGATTTGTTGTGTTGCTCTAAAAACTGCATGAAACTGCTTCCACATTGGAACATGGAATCTGATGCCACCTAAACTTGTGTTCCCAGGCCATGATCATTCATATTTGCCTCTAGAATTAACTATCTTTTATTTCCTTTGAAGTATGAATTCTGTTTATGTGCTGATATCTCCAATCTATGGTAAGATAAGAGCACAGAACTTATTTTCCCTATATACAAATAAACCCTTGACACAACAGACAAGTAGGGATATTCATTGGTTAGCTGAAGGGGTAAATCAATCAATTTTAATCAAACTCTCAGCACTGTGAGAAAATCAAAGAAATGCTAGATTTAGTAAGTAACACAAAGTTCTGTAATGGTTAAGCTTTAACATCAGCTTGACACAGTCTAGACCTGCCTGGAAGATAATACAATGAGGGACTGTCTACATAGGGTTGAGTTGTAAGTATGGTAATGGAGAATTCTCTTGTTTAAGTTAATAGAAAACCCATCCCACATGGGAACCATCATTCCCTAGGCACGGGTTCTTAACTATATTACAATAGAGAGATCTAGCAGAGGATAAGCAAGTAAGCTTACAAGTGTCAGCATTTATTTTTCTGCTTTGTTTATTTTCTGTTCAGTTTTTGATTTTGCATTTTGAGACATGGTTCCTCTGTGTAATCATGGGTGTCCAGGAACTCACTCTGTAGATGAGGCTGGCAAAGAACTCACAATGATCCACCTGCCTCTGCCTCCCCAATGCTAGGATTAAAGACTTGTGCCACCACTGTCCAGCATCTTTCTGCCTTTTAACTGTGGAAGCAATGTGTCCAGCTGTCTCAAGCTCCTACTGCCTTAATTTCCCCACAGTAATGATAGTAGCCTGGAATTGTAAGCTAAACACCCACCTTCTCTCACCTAAGTTGCTTTTGGGATATTTTTATTACAGCAATGGAGCTGAAGCTAGAACAATTTCTTTTTTCTTTTCTTTTCTCTCTCTCTCTCTCTCTCTCTCTCTCT
>LOJH01013493.1:643-19836 GCA_001685095.1 Ellobius talpinus
AACCCTTTTAGGCAGCTGTTTGGCAATATCTGAAATCAGCAAATAGCAATGAAGTAACCCACAACCCCCAGAAGACCACATGCAAGAATGCAGTAAGACCAGATCCACCTCCTGCCCTGCTTTGTCCCTTGAAACAAGAGTTGACAAGCCCCTTGTGGGACGGATGAAGCCTTGGTTGTATTGCAGATATGGGCATAGCTGTGTCAAGGACCCCTGCAGTGGCAAAGCCTCCCTCGAGTCTGAGTGTGAGTGTTGGCAGTGTGCGCAAGTATTGAGTGTCTATGAGCGATTGACCAGTGTGTGAAAAGCTAGCAACTGCAGCTTCCTCCTCCAGGCGTTCACAGCCTGCCACCTTCTCCTGACAGATACCTCCTCCTGGATGAGTTAACCCCTCCCCTTGTGTTATTCACAATGAAAGAGCTGAGGTTGCTGGGCCCACTGGAACCCAGCTTTTCTGTGGATGCCTGTCCTCCATTCTTTCAATGCCTTCACCCCATCCAAGGTTCCAGGATCAAAGCTGTGCAGGATGAGGTAGCCCCCAGCTGCTCCAGTCCTTCTGGCCTCAGGACTTAACAAATCTGTTCTCTGTAGCTTTGGAGCCTGCCCTATCACTCTATAGACCAGGCTGGCCTCGAACTCACAGAGATCTGCTGTCTCGGCCTTCTGAGTGTTGAGTGGTGGCAGTAGGCAGCAGGTTCCAGGCGGGGAGCCATGTGGCAGGTGAGAGACCTTGGTGGGTCAGCCAGTCCCACCCACTAGGAGCCACAGCACAGTGGGTGAGACATAGCTGGATAGGCACACCATGCTGAGTGAGGTTGGATATTTGTTTAGTGGGTTGTGGAAGAGAAGGGAAAAGGGGAGAGGGAAGGAGAAAGGGGATGAGAGAGAGGCAGAGAGAGAGGTGGGGGAAGGGGGAGAGAGAGGAGAGGTACAGGCAGGAAGCAGAAGGAAGATCTGCCTTGGCGGTGGTGGGGAATGAGCAGGCTTGTCTCTTAAAGGGACAGGACAGACCATTACACTGAGATTAAAGGTGTGGATCACCATGGCTCAGCTAGGACTTAACAGATTTCTAACAAATGTGGTTCCCCATCTGTGGAAACTGGCTTTGAGCTATGGCCCTGCAATTCCTAAGGAAACCTTAACAATAAGGAATTGCCGACCCCCCCACCCGTCTCCTTTGCTCTCCCACCTTGAGCTAGCTCTATCTGTAATGCTCTGCCATCTTTTCCCTATCCTGTCCCTCAGAATGCTTTTTGGACCACCACCCCCGTGGTCGTGTGCCTCCCCCCCAGGTCTAAAACTCATTGTCTGAAGGGTAATGTTGTGTCAACTCCTTTCCTTGGCATCTTTTTCTGCATCCTCAACAGTCATTGTGCCCCTCCTATCTCTCTAGGGAGGAGAAATTTAAATGTCCATCACCTGAGTGATGGGTAAATATCTCCAAGTTAGCTTTAAAGATGGAATGAGGCAGGAGGTGGTGGTGCAGGCCTTTAAACCAGCACACAGGAGGCAGAGGCAGGTGAACCTTTGAGTTGGAGGTCAGCTCAGGTCTACAGAGCGAGTTCTGGTATGGCCAGGGATACACAGAGAAAACCCTGTCTCAAAAAACAAAACAAAAGAAAGAGGATGGAAAAGCCATTTTTGCCTAATAGAATGTCACAAACAGAACACCAGCCAAAGAGACCAGACTGAAGGTGTTGCCATGAGAGTCCATTTCTTTTTTATTTGATTTTTTTTTAACACATCAGCTTTTTAACAAATTTATTTATATTTTTATGTATGAGTGTTCTGCATGCATGAACACCTGCAGGCCAGAAGAGGGCGCCAGATCCCATTATAGATGGCCGTGAGCCACGTGGTTGCTGGGACTTGAACTCAGGTCCTCTGGAAGAGCAGCAAGTGCTCCTAACCTCAGCTATCTCTCCAGCCCTCATTTTTTTTAAAGCTGGCATTTGTTAGTTGCCCATGATGCTGAGTGTCACTGTGACACTTTCACACATGTACATACGGGCCTTCTCACCGCTCTGTCATGCTCACCTGTTGCTCTCGCTCCCTCCCAGTCCTCCTAGAAGATGTCCCTTTATGCATCCAGGACGTGATTCTGTTCACAGACAGGAGCAGCCCAGTAGTTAATAGCAAACCACAGCTGGCAGAATTTAAAGCATTTGCTGATGAGAACCTGATACAGGGTTGATCCAAATAGCAGGAGCTGATGGTGGGTTATTCCGGCATTCGAGATCCATTGCTGTGGGGGTCCTCTGAGGATAATTTTTAAACAAGGGCACCACCCTGCCTCCACTGAGTCTAGAGAAGTTAGGTCCTTTTTTTTTTTTTGAGACAGGGTTTCTCTGTAGCTTTGGAGCCTGTCCTGAAATTAGCTCTTGTAGACCAGGCTGGCAGGGTCCCAATTTAAAGTACCCCTTTATCATTCCTTTTTTTATCGGCAAAGTCAAAGCAGAGGTGGACACCTAGCTGAACCTTCTGACCACATGTGCAGCAGCAGGAATCAGATTAGATCTCCGTCCTTTCGCTTTGGGAAGTCTACAGTGTCGATAGACCCAACAAACTTATTTGCAGATCCCCAGGTCCTGGGCTCGGGTGCTGTATGATCGCCTAAATCCTCTGGTTGAATGGTTGTCTTTTACCTTGGGGCTAGCTGGTGACCAGTTGTCTGCAAATCTGTGCCTTCCTAGCTGACACTGGTATCCTGGTTTCCCCCAGAAGACTCAGGAGGTTTTCGGGTGATCTGCCCAATAAACGGCCAGGTCTTTCTCTAAGGCCTCAAAGAACAGAGTCGGTGAACTTACTTTTGAACCTTTGTGGCAAGCGGGTCCAAGTCAACGCAATCACCCTTCCGGAAGACCGCTGAGGTGTCCCCCGGAGCCTGGAATCTTGGAACCTTCTTCCGATCAAAGATAACCAAAGAGCACACTCAACCCGAGAAAGGCCAGACTGCAGCAGACGTCTCTCTGGCTCACCGGCTAAATCCCTGCAGACTCCTGGGGTGTGAGGGTAGTGACAACCCTGGAAAAAACCCAAAAGTTGAAAATGGGGTACTCTCAACCAAGAGGAGGAGGCCAGGACAAGCTGTTTGAATCTGAGGATTTACTGAGCCACAAAGACCCAGTAGGAGTGTGCACTCCTGTGATCCGCTGAAACCCACCAGTTCGGCTTTTCCCATGGGCGCAGCTGCTGGTAAGCATGGTAGGCTATTAACTTTTTAATAAGAACAGGGCACAGTTGTGTTACCATCGTGTCTCTGATCCGGGAGCAGAAAGCCTTCGGAAGTCAAACTAGGCAGGTTAGTGAAAGTTCTTATAAGTGCTATCTATGCCTGAGGGCCAGAGGGACCAGGGCCGGTGACGGTGACCCTGTATTACCCCTTGGTCCGGTCATGTTTGCCTGCGACCAGGTCAGGATTTAGCAAATCTATTTCTCTAGCTTCACTGCTGGTTCCTGAAACTTCCTCGCTATAAAGTTTAAAACCAGGCAAAATGAATTCTCAGCACGGGAAGTGGACTGTGGTAGGTTTTCTGGTCCTTGGCAACTGTGCCACTGAAGAGGGTCAACGGGACTCAAGTCTTTTTCTTTGTCCTAGCCATGAGGTCAGAGGTTTTCTGCCCCTTTAAACTCCCTACAATAATGAGCCACCTCACCATGGGCCCAAAAGCAATGGTTCCAAGCCTCCAAACCCGCTAATGCAAATAAACCTCCAGTCTTTGGAGGCTGACTTATCTCGGGTGTCCTCACAGTGATGAAAGCCAACTGACACAAGCTGCCACCCAGCGGAACAAACGGAAAGAATCTAAGAAGCGGGGGCTGTGACACCCAGGGCAATGCTGAGCAAAGCAGCCATTACAACTTAGAGTAAACGATTTCTATGCATAACTGAAAGGCAAATAGGAGTCAAGACCCCAGATTCGTCTGAGGAGAGAGGGGCAGGAGCGGAGTGAGAACACACCACTTCTGTAGAAATAAAGGACAGATTTGGTGCAGATGAAAACTCTAAAGGTAGAAAGATGTATGTCAGATTCACCACCCTGCCCACAACCAACAGACACCCAGGGCACACCTGGTATCCCATTACTTGGAAGGTGGAAGTGGGAAGATCAGAAGTTCAAGGCTATCCTGGGCTACATGGACACCCTGTCTTTAAAAACAAAAACTATTGAAACTGCTCTGAGGTTGGCGCCTGAGTATAAGAATTTAAGTTCAAAATAATTTTTCTTCGTCTTCTCTTCTCCTCCTCCTCTTTCCCCTTCCCCCCTTCCTCCTCCTTTTTTTGGGGGGTTTGGGTGGAGATTTTGGAAAATGTATCTAGATATGCTGCCATGTGCCCGTATCTTCAAACAGGAAAGATTAAGTGTTTCGTTCATTTATTTTGCAGTGCTGGGGATTGAGCCCAGGGCTTCACACACGCTCAGCAAATACTGCGCCACTAAGCTCTACGCCCAGGGCTTTTTTCTATTGATTGATTGTGTACATGTGAGTGTGGGCACACGTATATCCCTGCATATGTGTAAAGGGCAGAGGACACTTTTAGGAGCCAGTTTTCAACTTCCCACCATGTTGAGCAGGGTCTCTTGTTTCTGCCACTATACAGTGGACCGCCAGCTGCCTGCCTGGCCTGCGACGTTCAGGCCGATCTGCCTCCCATCTCACCACGGGGACGCCAAGTTTAGAGAGCTCAGCCATCACATCTGACTCTTCATGTGTGTTCCAGGGATTGAGCCCAGGTTCTCCAGTTACTGTGGCAAGTACTTTTTACCTGCTGAGTCACCCCCACCCTGAATCCTTTTCCTGTATTTTAAATATTTCCTCTCTCTTCCTCTCTATTTCCCTTGTCTCAGATTCTAGCCCCTGGGTTTTTTACATTACATCCTGTTCTTGTTTCATGGATAGACTACTCTGTTTAATCTCTGAGGACTGTTGTTTTAACATCTGTTTGCTTTGTGAAATGTTTGCATGAGGGTTAGACTTCTGGCAGTGTCCGTGATTGAACTTGGGGCTTCCTGTGTGGTAGGCCAGTATCTCTGGTACTACTTCTGCTTTGAGCTTCTTCCTCTCCTCTTTTTTTCTTAGTTGTTGTTTTCTATTTGTTTTGTTTGTTTGTTTGTTTTGGGATAAGGTCTCACTCTGTAGCCCACGCTGGCCTTGAACTCAAGATGATCTTTTCTCAGCCCCCAAGAACTGGGGTTACTGGTTTGTAGAACCATGTTCAGCTTTTGTGCTTTTCATGATGTTAATTTTTCCTTATGTGCTCAGTGACTTGAATTTTATACACGTTTGTGCTCAAAAATGCCTATTTTCCTGACTGTTGATCAGAGTTCTAATTTCATCTGTCAGTCAGGGAAGTGGAAGGGCCATGGAATGGGCAGGACGTGGGCTTGGGGGAGATGGTTGAGGGCATCACCCACCACCTAAAACAAATGTTGGGCGGGACAGGACCTGCTGCTCGGGATGGGGGCATCCTTCCTGTGCTTTCTGTTCATTACCTGTGACACATTCTTGTGAGAACTCTCGGCTTCCTTCACAGAAAGCACCTGCATTCGCCTTAGCCTGCCCCTCCCTTTGGGCTTCTTCCTCTCAAACCCATCTCTTACAGAATACTGAGACCCATGGACATAGACCATTCTGGTGCCCACAGACACCCCTGGGCTTCCATCATAGCTTATTCTTGCTTCCGGATTTCCATGTTTAGCAGGAGGGCAGGACCTACTGAGAGTCAATCTCCACTACCGTATATTGCCCCCTCCTGGCTAGGAACCTGGAAAGGCTGCTGCCCTAAACTGCTCTGAAAATACACGTAGTGCCGTTTTAGCTGGAACTCTTGTTTAGAGGGGGAAAAATCTGACGTGAGGATTTCTAACCCCAGAAGGAACTGGAAATGTATCCTCAGTATTAGGCTGCTGAGCTTCAGTGAAAACCCTTCATGCTAGACCCCAGGCTAGACCCAGTTAGGGAGAGAGGTGAGGCTACAAGCGCTCCCCGGAAACCCAGATGAATAACTCAGGCAGCCCTGATCTTTTGGCACACACTGGTGTGTGTGTGTACCGTACACTGTTTCGTGCGCACCTGAGGGTGTGGTGCTCATGTGTGATTCAGAAAGCGTAATACAAGTTTGTGTTGATGAAAACTGGGCATTGGGGTGGGTGGGGATGAAGGAAGGATGGGGTTACATGTGTGGGGTGGGCAGATGGCCCTCCCTTTGCCCATAGCGGGGCTGTTCATTGAAAGCTCTGGGTATATAAAGATGCTTTTTCACGGTTACTGAAGACACCACATCTTTATACAATTTAAAAGGAAGAGTCCCCATAGTGTGGTGGCTCACATGCCTGTAATCCCAACATTTGGGAGTCTGAGGTTGGAGGTTCACCACTAAGTTCAAGATCCAGTATGGGTACAGAGTAAACTTAGGTTAGCCTGAGCTAGAATGTGCTATTCTGTGTCTCAGAATAGCAACGAATATTACACAAATACAAGTTCCCCATAAGCCAGGTATGGTGGCACATGTCTTTAATCCCAGCACTCAGAGGATCCCTGTGAGTTTGAGGCCAGCGTAGACTACGAAGTGAATTCTAGGACAGCCAGGGCTGGGGAGAGAGACCCTGTCTTGAACAACAGCAAAAAAGTTTCCCTCAACCTGATACTTCAGGTTTTAGAGGAAAACCCTTAAATGAGCATTTCAGTGGCATAAGCTAGTTTATTTAAAGAATAGTTTGTGTGGGTGTGGCCGTGGGTGTGCACGTATGCATGAGTATATGTGTGTGCGTAACTGTATGTGCATGTGGAGGTCAAAGGGCGACTCTGAGGTATCATTTTCTTCCGGGAAGCAGACTCAGGTCGCCGGGCTTCCCCATGTCGCCGGGCTTCCCCATCTCGCCATCCCTAAACCAGTCTCTGAGACCTTTGTCTCATTGTTGCCAGACAATGCCCGGCAATCTACTGTTACATCTGGCGGATTCTTGCAAAAAAGAACAGTCGAACAGATTTACCAACAACTAAGTAGGGAAGGAAAGAAGTGACTTCAGAACCCAACCCCAAACAGATCTCTGGCTGCTGTCTCGGTTTCCTTACTGGTTCAAGACACCATCTTGGTGGCCCACAGCACAGCCTGTATGATACACTGGCTGCTGGCCCTGGCTAGGAGCATTGTCGGCATTGGTGACAGTGACTTTTTGATCCCTTGTCCTGTACAGTTCTCTTGGAACCCAGGTCCCCACAAATAACATCCCTCCTCCCCGCCACCCGCCACTCTGCCCCACTTCCCTTGAAAAGGCTGTCTCTTCAGTCCTGGAGCCACCACACAGGATCTGGAGCGCCCAGTGCTTGGCAGGCAGCAAGTCCCTGACAGCTGAGAGCTGTTCATACTGGGACATCTGCAGGCAAGTCAAATGGGCCAGAGCTCTGCCACATGAGCCACCCCCGAGACAATGCCATATTGTGTGGAGGAAAACACACCACCCTCAGTCTCCTGCTGGGCCAGGTCGGTTTCTGACTGTACTTGGGGCACATGGGAAGGTCTGTGGGGAGACGACACAGTGTGGCAGTGGTTTCAGAGACGGCCGTGATGAAATCGGAATGCGCGTCTGGACCTCACTGCTCCAGGGGATTCTGCACTGGCCTGCGGTGACAGCAGACCTTTGCTCTCTTCCGGGCCTGGGCCCAGGCCACCTGGGCTCCTGCAAACAGCAGACGTGTAATCAGAGGTTCCTGCGCTGGGCTGAGGCAGCACACGGGGCAAGTCTGGTCCTGCGCGGGCCACTGCGGGCCACCGTGGGTGCTTGGGCTGCAGAGCCGGGCTCCATTATTCAGCGGCTGCAGAAGCTGTCAGCTGGCTGCTGCTCAGCCAAGAATCCTGATCAATGAGGGAGGAGAGACACTGTGTACAAGGACACTGGTTCATCCAAGAACATGAGGCCAGCCAGGAATTCAGAATAACAAAATACAGCTTCCTGTGTGCTATGCCCGAGGCAGTGCCATGGCTGGGCCAGAGGAAGGCTTGGCGCAGGCCGCAATGACACAACTCATTCTGCCTTACACAAGAGGAGAGTGGACAAGTCATGCTGTCCCAGGGGAAGTCACTGGCTAACCCCCACGATTGTGAAGGAATCCACGGGAGGCCGGGATTAGATGTTTACTGACGTGGATGGCCAGTAACTGCCAAGGAATGACGGAAGGTGCCGTCGGGGTCTGTGAAGAGAAAGACGTTCCTCAGTGATGGCTTTTCCATTAGCGGGAGCAGGAGGGGGAGGAGATATGTCGGTCCCTGGGGGTACTTGCTACAGGCATCTGTGCCTGGGGTTCCCAGTAGGTGTCTGGGCTCACGGGTTGAGAGATGACAGCATGCGAGAGGCACGCTAAGCCACTAGCCTGACAGCAGCTCTTTCTAAGACAGGTGCCAACTGGTACTTGAGGCACATTCCTTCCGGTCCCTTCCCAGCCCTCCACTCCTCACCAGAACCCCACCTGCTGCTACGGAGTGGCGGCTTTGAGTCACAAAGTTGTTCTGATGTAAGCTCAGGTACAGAAAAACGCACACAAGTATGTTTGCTGCTCCAAATTGCAAGCGGACAATGCGAGAGCCAAGGGGAGCCTGTTCAAACGTGTGGTGGCGGCAGACTCCTCGTGGCTCAGGTACAAGCATCTTGAAGTTTGATCCATGCAGGTGAAAAGCAAGCGAGCTCACACCCTCACAGTAAACGGCGCCAGGCACGCCTGAACTGTGTTTGTGTAGTTACAGGTAGAGGTGAGGCCAGCAGTGTCAACAAATGGGAATTCACCAAATTCGGCTCTCCTCCCCTTCACCCCTCTGAGCCCCCAAGCTGTTAAGACTGGGATGACTCACAGGGAACAAAGGGGCCAGAACATTCTGTCAAATGACCTACACTGCCAAGAAAACAAGTCCTCAAGTGCATTTTTAGTTTGAAGAAAACTTACAAAAATACCTCAAAGCTTTGGGGGCTCAATCAAAAATGAACACTTTTGCCTTGGGGCTTTTTCTCCATTTCAGGTGTGGCACAAGGCCCTGACTGTGTGGAGGCTTTGTTAAGTCTCCCCTAGAGCTCAGACAACTCTGGAGACTGCATCAGCTCCACCTTCTGGGTGCAATGAGCCTTCTGTCTTTACACTGTAGCTTTTTACAAAACGCTGATCAGAATCCCCAAATCAGTATCTGGTTTAAAAAAAAAAACAGGACCAAGAATTAGTTTGATTGTAACTAAACAACACATTATACAGGTATAATACAGATGTCAAGTTCCCAATTTTGATAATTATATTTAAGATATCCTACAGGGCTGTAGAGGTGGCTCAGCAGTAAGAACCGGCTGCTCTTCCAGAGGGCTAGGCTCAGGTCCCAGCACCCACACGGCAGCTCACAGCTGTCTGAACCACAGTTCCATACTATCTTCTGGCCTCTGTGGGTACTGCATGCATGTGATGCACAGACACACATACAGGCAAAACACCCATGCACATAAAATAAATTTAAAAAAAATCCAACTTGCTTAGTGTGTTGGTGGGGCATAGGTGGGCCAATGGGTGTTCTAAGCAGTGTGCTATTCTTTGGCACACTGTGTCAAAAGCGTAAAACGTATATTCTCAGAAGTTCAAAGGAAAACACAAAAACAAGGAAGGAAACTAAGTTGGAACTAAGGTTAAGGAACTACCCACAGCTCCCCGTGCCAGGCAATGCTCAGCATAGACAAGGATGGAGGAGGCCCGAGCCCCTGCCTGCAGAGCTATGGCCTGCTTTGGAAGGGTGGCATGCAGACTGCTGCTAGTGTCTGGAGCCTGCCAGTCATGACCAGAACTCTCACAGCCTCGTTTCCATCCCTGGTCACTCTGGGATCTGGGATCAGTTCTGGGCCGTGGCGTGGCCAGTAGCTTTCAGCGTTCCTGCTAATTTCACTTCTCTGAAATGTTCTCCACACAACGGCCACTGTCATCCTTCCTACAAATCACATCGTGTTCCTCTCCCACTTAGGCTTTTGAGTTGCACCCACTGCCCTTTTCCATGGCACAGCCTACTCCCGCCTGTGGCCTGCAGCTTCTGGAACATGCCCAGCTTCTTCCTGCTTCCGGGTCTCACAGACTTGCCTGCCTCCAACGACATACCTTCCAAATCACTTACCTTCAACTTTTCACCTAAGTCCCAGAGGCAGGGTGCCCCTCAGTCGCCTTGTTAGCACGCCTGAATCCTATTGCTGTGGATTCTGTAAGGGGAGGGAGAGGCTCTCTTTTTCCCAGATTTAACATGTGGCTGCTGCTACTGAGTGTTATTGAATGAGTTCCCAAGCCAGAACGACACCTGACACACAAGGCCCGCCACCCAGCTCTGATGGCGGCTCCTAGCAGTGGAGATTCCTTGAAAGGCTTCAAATAAGCAAGAGAAGCCAGAGTAGTCCAGACTTAGCTCAAAGTGAGTCAGATCAAGTCCGCACACTGCATGCTGCTTCTCAGGAACTGCACAGTGCCCTGCACAGCACCCGACCCTCCTCACATTACTGTTCTCACAGTAGCACCACAATCAAGTTCTTAGTTCGGTAAAAACAAACAGCTTGATTTTACCACAGACTCATGTGGCCCAGGCTGACCTCAAATGCCATACTTAACCAAAGATGACCTTGACTTCCTGATCCTCCAGCCTCTGCCGCCCAGACAGTGGGCTTATGGGCATGTGCTATCATGCCCAGTTTATGTGGTACTAGAGATAGAACCCAGGACTGGTGCATGCTAGGCAAGCACTCTAACCGAGCCAAGTCCCCAGCCCCCATGCATGTTTATAATACCCAAGTAAGTTGCTCAAATTATCATTTAGAAATCTACAGTAAGTTTCAACACATATTAACTTCAGAGACTCTTCTGTCATGCTTTAAAAATAAGGTTATCAGTTGCCTGAGACATAAGAGTTTAGACAAGACACATTATTAACGGTGTCATAAATAAGTAATATAACTTTATTAAAATGAAAAGACAATATTCAAAATAATGCAACAAAATGAATAAATCCTTTGTCCAATACTGTACACACAGTGCAGAGATCAGTGCATTGTTCTAAAGCATGTTTTAACCTTCATTTAGTTCACACTATACAGTAAGCTTTCAATAGCTCAAATAACGCCATTCAGCAGTCGACACTGAACAGCCTGTTGGGACATCGCAGCAGTGCCCTCTGTCAGCAAGCACCTTCTCTTTGTGCTTATCCATACAAGATAAACGCATCAGAGGATGTAAAAAATAACTGAACAAAGCTACGTGTCTCGCTGAATCTCAGGGCAGTGAAGCAGCCAGCCGTGAGTTCAAAGCAGGAAGATGCTGAAGTGGCCTCTGGCATTAAGACGTTCTGTGCTATTGGTCAGAAGTGTCTCACTTAAAAAGCAAACAATCCCCAGGAAATACTGAATAGGAACCAGCAACACAAGGCCAGCTTGTGTGGTTCTTGTTTATTAAGCCTAAACAAAAACAAAACAAAAACATACCATACATCCCCACAGAGTAACTCTCAATCACAGAGCTAATTGCTGCATTAATCTATAAAACTTGCATCCCCAACACTGATGGCCAGTACGACTCCATCGTACTTCCTTGAAAGCCTCTTGCTACAACAGGCCGTTTCAATGGATGGGAAAAGCAGGAATAGCATGGGAAAGTTATTCACCAATTCTGTCATTTTCAAGATGTGAGACGCACCCAGGTGATAACATGGTCCAGAAAACGCTGTCCTTCTCCTCAACAAGACAAAACGCTAGAGCTACAAGTGTTTGGCCGTAGAATGATTTTAACAAGATGGTACAGGCCCAGCGAAGAGCGTGCCCTATCCTGTACGGAGAAGACTGCTGGGGGTGGGGGGTGGGGACAGGCACACGACCTATATAGCAGGTCCGAACGCCAGGAATCTTTAAACTTAACACACAAATTTATAATTTGATCTAACAATACTGCTTTCTTCCATTTGCTCAATTTTCACACTATCAGGAGCTGCTCCTCCAGCTTGGTTTGAATTATTCTGAATATATATTACTCTACGATAGTGACTAATTGGTTATCCTGCAGCTATGGTCTATGGTTACACCGCACGTTTATACACAGGCATATAATGTAGTCAAATGTAAAAGTTTGCCCATTCTTCCCTCCCCTCTAGCACATCTTTAAATTATAGACTTTTCCTCCTACGCTGATCAACCAGGGACTCCCAGCGTAACAGCACCTCATGAACACTTTAAGCCTTTCCCATTAAGACGGAGTCCGACTTCATTCTGCAACCTGACATTGTCCTGTGAACCTCAAACTGGAAAGCTGGGAGCCGTCCACTCCACGTAACTTCTGCTGAGCCACGCAGGACCTCACAGTTATGGAGAAACCACGTAGGATAAGTGTTTGCGCTTTCCATGACTGCCCATGTCCGTTTTCATCCTGGAGGTCAGCTTTTCTGTGGCAGAAGCCATACCACAGGCAGCAGGTAATGGCTGAATTTGGGTGCTTGGGTCTGTTTCTTCCGCTTCCCTAAAATACTTCTCATACTTGTCTAGGTACGGCGGTCTCTCAGGTAGTAGGTAATAATGCGTTGAACTAACCTTCTTCCCATTTTCAATAATGGGCAGGATGCAGGGAACCTTGTTGGCAGACCCTTCGCTGCTCTGTCTTTGCAGGGCTTTGCTGCTGACATACTTGGGGTCAGGGGCAAAGCTCTGTGTGGGGGGCATGACCCCATTGAGGTAAGACGGAAGGCTTTTAGGACTTGGGGTACGGGAGTTACTCCGTGACAAAGGTTCTCTTGGGGGGACTTTGGGAGGCCTGTCTTCATCACTGTATGTGTTGGAGGTCACTTCCGCAGACCACCTTCTGTAGTCTGGCTTTGCCGGCCGAGGAGGTATAGGAACCCTGGGAGGGACCTCAGGCTTGTCTTCATCTGAGCTGGGGGAAGCTCTGTGTGTGTAGCTAGATATCCGGATGGCTGGCTTGTTAAATGACCCAGCTGGTCCTGAGTGAGACCTCCTTAATCTGCGATGGCTTTGAGGTGGGGGAGGGTTTGGATCTGGAACCACTCTATTCTGGTCAGATGCACAGCTGAGATCTGCTACAGAAACAGTTGGGGTGTCAAAATATGCATAGTTGATCTGTCCGCACCCACGGAAGCTTCGCCTGCCAGGAACATCATATTTGAAATCAGAAGGGGCACAGTCTTCTAAAAGGAAGTCTGTGTCTGAGCTGGTTAGAAATTCTACCTCACAGTCGGCCTCATCCAGAGACAGGTCTTCAGAGATGGGCAATGGGGGGAGCGGCCGAGAGCCCCGATCACATGGAGAGGCACAGGGGAAAGGGGAAGAGCAGTGTTTGATGGGTGTAAGCGGAGGTGTGGATGTGCAGACCCCATTCACCGAGAGTTTCTTAAAACCACATACAACTTGATCCTCTTCACGCTGTCCTGAGCTGTCACTTGGGGGAATAATAAGAGGGGGCAAGCTTGACTTTGGAGATGGGCCATATTCCGCAAAGAAGTGACCACTCACCGGAGCAGACCGCGCAGCACACCCTGAAACGAAGGCACAAGCAATGCTTATCACGGGAAGTGCTACCTTTGTCCTTCACCCCATCAGAGAGCCCAGGACTCGAGCTCTGGCTCTCTGCCCAACTCAGGGAAACACCTGACTGGTGTATCCCCTAGGACACCCATGCAACCACCACAGGTATAATTAGAGTCAGAGTAGGGGAACACACGTGATCTGGTTCAAAGAACAAATTATCTCTGCCATCTCCCTTGGACATGTGCTCGGCACACACCCACACGTCCCAGGCAAGTTTTGTGACGTGTGCAAAATTCACAGAAGATGAACAGCGTATAATTTACATGAGCACCATGCTACGCCAGGCCTGCCACTTAAGACATGCGACAGTACAAGGCATGCCGGGCATGAGTGAGCTAAGGCCAGGTGAGGTCCTTCCTGCCAGCATATCTTAATTAATTGAATGGCCTCACTTCCAATGCATTCGCCTGCTAAGAAGCTCTCGACAAAAACCTGAGGAACATAATGTTCACGTGAAAATAACCGGCCAGTTTTCCAAGTCCAGTTACCGTGGGTACTGCCTGCACCCGCTGCTTTCAAATGTGCATTAGTGCAGGAATAAACAGGACATACAGCCCAAGGTGGTACAAAGTGAAGTCTGCGCCATACCTGAGAGCATAGCAATTCTTGACTTAGAAAAAGCACACTTCCGCAGTTCCCTTTAACTAGAGAGAGACAGCTCAGGAAAAAGTCTCTTCAGAAGCTGCGGCCACTAGGTGTCGGGCTTGTTGGAAATGGAAACTGCCCAGGTTTCCTCCTCTAAAACCCAAGGCAAAGATAAGGAGCCTGCCCGCCCCTTCGTGCGTTACTGCTCCACAGCGGACTGTCCTACCTACCGTGCTCTTGAGCGGGGGGCTTCAGACTGTAGGCCATGGTGATTGGATCGATATTTAGAAAGTTACTGAAAGCAAAGGAAAACATCACGGTCATGAGCGAGTACAATCCCATCCTCTAGGGCGGGAGTGTCGGGGACGCGCACACAACACGGGGGCAGTCAGGCCACTCTGGACTTACTTTTCAAACTCACTGCGACTGCCCCAGCAGGTCTTCATGGTCCCCAAGGCTTGGCCATTATGCAGGAATCCAGTTTTTAATGGGACTCGAATATCCTGAGCAGCAACTCCTGCTGTTGACATTGTGCCTCACGCCAGGATGTCTTCAAATCTGTGAAGCCCAGGGGTTTCTAAGTCAGCCAGTAGCTTTCATTCCCTGGGGAAATCAAGAAATACGAGATCGTCAAAGTAATTCACAAACAGTATAGTCTATGCTGCAGCATACGGAGCTAACATCAGAGATAGGAGGAGGTGGGAAAATTTGGTTACAGACTTTCTAGTTCTCATGAGGATACTTAAAATGTAGACAGCAACATAACTGTTTAGTAAATACTAACCTGACACTTGAAACATTTTTCACAGAACAAGAAAGAATCCATTGCCAGAAAAGCCAGCCCTTGCTACAGAGCTTACCAGTTGCACAACAAATCACCATCGCTTTCCAAAGCACACAGCCCTCCCTCCAGCCCTTCTATGGCATGGCTGTACCACGCAGGAAGCACAGAAGATCCCACCCAGACTTCCCAAGCTAAGAAAGGAATTTTAAGCCGGGCATGGTGGTGCATGGCTGTAATCCCAGTACTTGGGAGACTGAGGTAGGAGGATGGTAGGTTCAAGGCCGGCTTGGACTACATAGCAAGACCCTGCCTTACCCTCATCTACCCATAGGAAAAAAAACAAACAAAACCACAGTAATTTTAGAAAGTACTGTGCTTCATATGCTGAGCTAGCAGTTATAGTCACTAGTGCTCACAATTGAGAGATTTTCCACCTACCTGCCCCATAGTCTAACATTTATTTGGACTCTTTTTCAGAGTTGGTCACAGAAGCCATATTCTTCAGTTATTACTTGCTCAGGAAAGACAGTCATATATGAAGATCCTAATTTCTATTATCTTGTGAAAATCAAGTTCTGCGAGATCACCAGCTTCAGTGTCAGCTTTGGACAACGTCCTCTCTCCACAAGGGACATTCCTTGCATTCTCCCTTGTGAAATCCCAGTAATTCACATCCCGCTCCCCTGTAGGGCATGGATTACAAAGGCAAAAGATAGTTCGGAAACCGGCAGCTCCTCAACTTCAGAAGCCCCCTTACTGGATGTCACAGGTCTGAAGGCCCAGGAGCTCATTCCAAGTTGACTTTTTATGACTCAGTACTTTGCACCAACCCCTGTGGTCTTCAGATAGTCATGTGCACTTAGTGAGCTCGGCTTCTCCCCTTCACAGACAGCGGGACCTCTGTGGACTGCTCAGAACACAGGCCCCTTTGAGATCTCCACTCTATACCATTCTGCCATTAAATATTTGCACACCTACCAAGTGCGGACACTGTTTGCCTGAGGATGAGACGCGCACAAATCTGCTGGCTGGAGGGGCTCCACAGAGAGTTCCTTTTATTGTTATTAAATTACTCAGCACTAAGCACCCATTATTTACAAATCCCAGGTCTAATAAACTGGGACTTCAGAACAAGTGGCTTTGTATCCCTACTACCTTAATCATAGGTACCTGGCTCAATAAGAGAATGTTTGTTATCAACTGAATATAAACTATATGGAAGGCATAAGGTTTTTTTTTGTTTAGTTTTTAAGCTAATGATCTAAAAAAATCCTCCACAGATGTTTCTAAAGCTCGTTTCAATGACGAGCCAGTGATTTTATGACAGGCTTACAATATTATTTCAGAGTCAAACTTTATTCTTTTAAAACCAGTCTCTCAAAGATACATGACACAAAGGGCATCTGTCACTTAAGAAGCCTCGTCTCAGTGGGTGGTTTCTGAGTCTTGGTTTTCAGATTACTGAAATGAAACAGAGGTGTTACTGACCATAAAGTAATAATTTTAAAACATTCTTATTTTGAAAAGGGCTTGCCTCTCCCTATGTCTGTCAAGCCTTTTCTAAACATTGACAAACCTGAGAGGCTGCAGGGAAAGGATCTGTGAAAACGAAAGGTGAGATGGGAGGAAGGACTGGTGTTTAAGTAGTTTGGGAGCGCACGTTTGAAGATTGTTCATCCGATTACAGGCCGATGCTGCGGGGGATCCTGCAGGCCCAGCCCCCACCTGTCGGCACGCCAACAAGTCCGACTAGTAATTACTGGGTCAGCCTCCTAATGCCATCCCCAGCTTAGCTTTCAACAGAGTGATTGTGTAACTATCGCCTCTGCTCAAGTTGCTTGAAACCCTAAACTTACATTTCAGTGCTCACTTAAAATTATTTACATGTTCTAGAAAAAGTTATTTTTATTCATTGTTTCCATCACCTACTCGTTAGCTTTCTTAAGGGAAAAAAATTTTTAGTATAAAAAGAATTGTGTTCACTAAGCCAGCTCACTTCTGACCACAATAGTGTCTTTGTGTATTCATAGAAGGTGACCTGCCTCTAAATTTCAATGGGGAATTGTGAATGGGCCATGTTATGAAACTATCCGAACTTCCTACTTGCTTGCATGGCAGAAGCAAGGAGAGCAATACAACTGCTGTGTTCTCATCTGTGGAAATAACTTCAGGCTGTAAACCGAGAGCAGCGTGCACAGGTTTAAGGTGTAGATCACACAGTCTCTCTAGACTTAAACTAAGGTTAGGAGACCAACTGAAAATCTTCTACCTCTCTTAAAAAACAGAACAGAACAGAACACAAGACTAATATTTAGGCTCTATATTCCTGGTAGGGCAGAGAAATCGACCTGGTCAAATTTACACTAATAAATAAAGCAACACACATCACTCAAGTGAAGCTTGACTAAAGCTGCAATGTTTTAAATTTTATTAAAGTTCTTATAACTAAAGTTAGCTCTACCTTTCCATCCATGAAGACAATAAGCAGAGACACACTGATGTATGAGTATCCATACCTAAAAGTCAAGATGACGTCCTGCTGCAAAACCCAAGAACAGCAAAGTGAACGCTGCTCCAGGCAGCACAGCACAGACCAGGACCCAAAGACCCGTGGGCATGACATAACTCACACAGTCATGAAGAACTAACGTCAGTAGTAAGTACTGTCAGTGAGGTAGATGCGGTGGACTACCAGCCCTTGCTCCTCGGTAGCGCTTCTTACTCTTCAAATCATTTCATTCATTTCTAGGGCTTCAACTCCACAGACAATTCCAAAATAGGTGAGTGCAACCTGGCTTCAACTTTGCATTTCTTACTGTCTGGTGATTATCTTTCCACTTGGATGGGCCTCTGGCATCTTATAGTCTCCAAACCCCAATTCCTTCTGTTTCTTAACTCACCCCCCCTTTCTGGTTTAGAAGGATCCCATTTCCTGAGGTGCCACTGTGAGCCTGCCAACCCCCTACACAGTCCCTACACTTTCCAGTCTCTCTTCCCCTTACTGCTTCCAACTGGCCTCCAGTCTGAAAATACTTAAACCAGACTACAACCAACAGGATCAGATCAATGTTCCTCAACTGCCACCCCAAAAGAACCCATAAAAGCTCTAAAAGCTCCCTACCCGGTACAAAAGACCCACAGTGAGGCCTTAATCTACCCATTTCAGCTCTCGCTCTTCTCCTCCGCTTTGAGGCTGCTCTTCTCATACTGTGCTCTCCACAAGCCCCCCCCCCTTACTAAAAGCCAGAGCCATGTCTCTCTGCCCCTGGCTATTCTGTGCTCTTACCCTCCAAATCCAGGACTGGTGCCTGACCCCCACCCCCACGTAGCTCTTGCACATTTAGTTTAGTAAATATTAAGTGAACACTGAGAAAACAGCCACCTCATACTGTAAAACATAACCACACAAGCTTTTCCTCAGGCTAAAGAAAGGAGTGAAGGGGAAAAGCAAAAAAAAAAAAAAGTTGTTACAGGATCAACTCAGTATCATTAGAGCGGTAAGACGGACAGTAATACTCTAACACACTTAGGGTACCCTAGATCCCCCTGAACCCAGAGCGGGTAGTGCAGAGGCTGAGCAAATGTCTGAAGCGTCACTGGCTGCTGGCAGGGCTTTCTACATGGCTCCTTAGTATGCACTTAAAGCAGTGAGGACCAACTGGACCCTTCCTTACATACCACTCCGGTGGGACTGTAATCCACTCACCTTGCTTTTGTTGCTACTTTGTTACTTTCTTTCAAAAAAAAAGTCATGCTACATCAACAGCTCACTGTGCAGGGCTTTCTAAGGTGAACTCACATGGCTTCATCTTGAAAACACTCACTTTGGAACTGCTTTAACACACAAAGCTGGGCTACCTTAAGGCCGTAACCTAGGTATGCTTACCTTATTGTGAGATCTCACTAATACATCTCAAGAGCTATCCCTGAGAGGAGGAGGGGCACATTTTTGTCTTACAACTCATCCAGCTCTGCCCAGTGCTTCCTTATTTAAGAGTGTGATGTAATTTCCTTCTCTCAGTCTGGTTCTAGAACCTGATTTATGTTTATCCAGAATGATAACTGGTCTTTTCAGCTGTATTTAACAATTACCTAACTACTTCTATAACCAGTGAAGATATAACATAACTATATGGCCAAGATTTATCCCAAGAAACTGATTAGAACTGGACACATGCTAGGACTTTCGCTCCTCCCCAAATATGCCACTGTCTATGCGCTCTCTCTCTCTCTCT